>JASSUY010031836.1:0-121235 GCA_032466535.1 Forpus xanthops | reverse complement strand
TGAATGGTCCATCGCTGGTGGTGTTCAAGGCCAGGTTGGACAGAGCCTTGGGTGGCATGGTTTAGTGGGAGGTGTCCTGCCCATGGCAGGGGGGTTGGAACTGGATGATGTTAAGGTCCGTTCCAGCCCTAACTATTCTATGGTTACTGTATTAAGTGCATAAAACCTCTAGAGCAGGGCAGTGAAGCCGGGTTCCCTCAAATTTTAGGCTTTCCAATGAATATGTATTTCCTCTTTCTGCATGTATATTTATCCAGAAGGTGAAGGACTGTTTGTTCTGATACACCTTCTCCCTTGGACTCTCACTGGTAATAAACCAGATATTTCTAGGTTATTTCTCATAGCAGCATCAGAAAGAAGTGGGAAGCATAGATTTCTGTCCTCATTTCCAGGAAGATCATAATGAGTGGTGTGTTTTGCACCCTTATTTTGAATGCAAAGCCTTTTGGGTAAGTCCATGGCAGCAGCCTTCTCCATGCAGTCAATGGGTAGGCATAAGGTATTGCTTGGAGAGCAAAACCCACCTCTCCTTTCAATAGTTTTCCTTATTTTCTTGCAGGTGTGTGTGTTGGATATGGCAATTCTTGCTGTGTCTTCTGCTGTAAAGTGGAGGATGATCCAGAGAAAGCATATGGTGTGCTGTTAATCTGGGAAGAACAAGGTCAGAAAATCTTCCCTATGGAAACACTGCCTTTGTCCCGGGTGTTTTGCCAAACAGCACAACCTGGCTCTATGGAGAGGGTGGAATTATTGCTGTATAGCCTTAAAAACACAGTATCAAATTATCCCTATAATTTGAGGCTGTTGTTTAATAAGCGTTTTCTCTTGCTGTGGTTCCCTCTGTTTTAAATGTTCTCAACTTCTTGGTCAGATAAATAACCGCCTAGAACAGTGCTTCTAGGAACAGATGATGCTGGGTGATGCCTGGGGTTTCTGTGGCTTTCACCACCCTTTAGGAGGCTTGGGCTTAACTGTCTGCTCTTCAATGAAACAGAGAGAACAACTTGGGAAGGTTTTAACTGAAACATCATTTATGACAGTTCACAACCTCCCCTTTGGTTATGGGAGTTGATGTGAGGGTTTCTCTTTACTCTGAGTTTAACTGGGTTTTCTCGATCTGCGTACACCTACCCATGGGTTTACTTAGTTCTTTCATACCTTCCTCTCTTTGCTTCCTTGTTGCTCATCCATTCTTTCATGTCCCTGTGCTTCTCTCGCTGATTCTACTTTGGTGTTTCTCTTCCGAGTTCTGCAGTTCAAAATTACCTTGTCTAGAACTGTTCCAGCCAGCCTTGGCAAAAGTCAGCTCCTTGTCAAGGCCAAATTATGCTCTTAATCCAACGTGGAGATCGCATCTTATCCCAGATGTGCCTCCATTAAAGGGACAATGCTATAGAAGTGCTGGAGGTGGGGCAGGGAAGCTTGGAGGAGTGTGCCATGGAATGTCCCTGCTTCACTTGTTTCCACAGGGGTATCAACAGCTGAGGGGTGAATGAGAGCTGGAAGAAGCTATGCAGAGAACACAGATCAAGGTCTCAGATCTCCTGATGGGTCCGTATGCTCTGGGTCTGTGGGATGCACAAACTCAAGGCCTGGGTTTTATTGTAGGGTTTTATTAAAACACAGCTGGCGGTGGGAAAGTGCCTGGGCCTTAAAAAGCAGAACCAGGGAGGTCCTTACCATGGAATATCTGAAGGTTTTTGGCTGATTTGGCTTGTGGATGAGGTCACTGCATTGAGGAAGCTGGAAACAAGGAGATTTCCTCCCTGTGCCAGATCCACTTTGATCCCTTCTCTCCTGCCTGCTGTATACCCTGTAAAGCCTGACCCTGTGGTGTCAGTGGAAGACAGCCACCAGGAACTGGGATTAATTGTTGTGGGGGATGACTTAAAGTCCTGAGATTTCCCCTTTTCTGCCTAAATCATGCTATTTGACAAATCTACTGCTTGACTGTTCTGTCACCTCCCCTCAGTTCCCACCTCCCAGCTGTGTAGATCAGCTCTAGGAAGCAAAATGTGCTTCAGACCTAAAGACAGTGAACTGCATTGATTTATGTGACCTCTGTCTGTCCCATGAGTTCTTCCATATTCCATTACTTCCCAAATGCCACTTGGGTTCCTGCAAAGGGACCAAGCAGTGCGACAGGGTGTTAGTGTACTAATGGCGTTAACTTTGCTTCAAGAGGTTTTCAGTGATGAGGACATTTTGGAAGCTACAGGCTCTGAAGGAGGCAATAATCATCTGTGGGAAAAGCTGACT
This sequence comes from Forpus xanthops, assembly GCA_032466535.1. Lineage (NCBI taxonomy): Eukaryota > Metazoa > Chordata > Aves > Psittaciformes > Psittacidae > Forpus > Forpus xanthops. The sequence continues at coordinate 118,976 of JASSUY010031836.1, read as the reverse complement.
GATGCTGGTTCTTTGGCCGTCTGGCTGGGAGATCGTGGCTGGACAACTTGAGGCAGGTCTAGGAAGACTGAAGATGTAGATGTTTAAATGGTAATTAATAGTTTTCATCTCGGGGGTGCTCTTGGCAAAACTCGTGCTTTAACATAGGCTTTGTATAGAGCTTGGCCATCTTAAACTTTCTTTGTAAGCAGAAAAATGCATGTAAAGTTTCAGATTTATAAGCTATTGCAGAGGTGCTTTGTCCCAAAAGCAAGTTTTTATTAATATTTGGTAGCTAGACTGAGGGCATCTAGGTAAAAACATGTCCCTTTTGTTTGCTGCACTTGCAGCTGTTGAAGTTCTTGGTCTTGTTTCATCTAAGTATCTTTTACCATCTCATAGGCATTAGCAAGAAGGGGGAGAATGCCTCCAACATCATCAATAGAGCTTGATTTTAGTCTCCTGCATGACTCTTTGTATTGATGTGGGAAGGATCTGGACAGGTACCAGGGTGCTGGGGAGAAGAGGATGCTCTGTAATGCACACAGTAAATGAGGTGGCCAAACACTCCATTGTGCTTCACAAACTGTCATTAGGTATGTAGGCAGCAGGATGACCAAGTCCACCAGGACTTCATGTAGGAGCAATGTGCCCTTAATCCTTATCTGTTCTGTGACCAACCTGCCAGTACCAGGGCAAAGTGCTCCAGTATATAAATGTGTTGGGATGGAGGTTTCTTGTTTAAGGTGCATATAAGGCCCTATAGAGATGGTAATGGTGGTGGTGGGAATCCTCATAGATGCAGTTGGGTTTGGAGAAATGAGCAACAGCAAAATAACCAGAGTAATATGAACAGTTTAAAGAGAATAATTTAGGGGAAAGCATGTTCATATATGAATTGAGTGGGTAAAATGCTTTTCTGGGATGTGGCTCATCTTATTGCCACGTTCCTGGATGCCTCTCACTTCTCTAGGAAGAAGTTAGCAAAGGGAATGGAAGGAAGTCAAAAAGTTAATCTCTTCCCTAACTAGTAGCTGTATCTCTTTACCGGCTTAGCACTTCTGGGGCATATATCCATGTAGGAACCCCAGTTGTAGCTCTTTTTATGTATATTGACTTAGTGGAGTGCAAACATGTTAAAAAGTTCACTTTCTCCTTTATACGAGTCTATAAAAAAGCTCTTAAAATGGAGTCATAGGGTTTCAATGAGACAAATGAATGATCAGCCGAGGCCTAACAGCCCTTCCCAATGGATTAGGTGCTGTAGTGTGAGAAACTCGGGGATGCTAATCCGCCTGGTGTGTTTTCATGCCTACAGCGCTATGTAATGACACAGAATACAGTGATGCCTCCAAGTTATGATGGAATAGGTGAGGAGGATGCAGTAACAGCTATCACTTGTGATACTTGAGTCCAGTTAAAACTCTGTTTGCAGAAGTGTCTAGGCAGCAGAGATTTCTTATGTATTTATGGGAACTCGAGTAAAACTAACCATACACACACTCGCTTGGAAATGTTTCTAACAGCTCTTTGGACACAGTAACGTACAGATCTAATTGTAAACACATGCACAAGTAGATCAGTGTCTGTTTTCAATGCCTGCTTTTAGGAGGAGTAACACATTAACATATTTTCTGCCTTTTGCAAATGCAGTGCAAAATTGCAGCCTAATAAACTTCACTTTATATGCTCGTCTCAACTGATGACACTGGTAGAAAATCAAGATGTTTTCCAGTTGGGATGTAGGAAGCTGTAAGACGCGACAGAAGCGCTCATAATAGGACATTTCAGCACAAACTTGAACTCACACGGCGCTATCCGCAGTGGGCTCCTCAGTGAGGAATGGATCTGTTTACAGGTCTTCCTGGGGAAGGGATCGATCCCACTGCCAGAGCTGTAAACCACACATTTGCTGCAATAGCACAGAAGCAGGTCACAGCTTCCCAGAAGGAATCACTTACTGCATGGAGCTGCTACACTTTAGTTCTGCGCACTTGGGAATCTTCTTGTCCTGTCGCTTAATGCAGGTGTCTGAGTGCTGCGTTTGTATTCTGTGCTGGTTGCTGAAATCACAAACATGATCAGCTCTGGGAAATGGAGGGGAACAAGCAGGATAATTCCTCTCCATGTCTTTCTAGTGGTGGTATTGATTTTTGGGAAGATAAAGAGCAAAACTGAGTTTGAACACAGCCCCAGGATAGTGCTTTCTACAGGCTTCACTGAGCATCAATAGGAAGCACCCAAGCTAGTGCTGAAGTGATTAACTAATAGCACAGAGCTATTAGGAAATCAACATCTATCCCTGGCACAACTGCTTCAGGAATGCTGCCAGGAGCTAAAAGCCTCCCTAAAAACAACAGGACAACACTATTAAATGCCTGGAGTCTTAAACAGTTAGTAGCCTGTCAAGGTGACACACTTGTGGTCTTTATTGAAGTACAGGCAGAGAGATATGTACTTGAGTAACCAATGCAGTTTGTGAGCACTTCTGCTGTCATTGCAAGAAGAAAGGGTTATCTGCATAATTATGAAGCTATATTCTGATAGGGGTTCTTATTTAAGCCTGTTACATGCTCCAGCAAAGCAGAAAATCCCTTTGTGAGTGCCGTTAATAATGGAGCATTTAGAATACACTCTTTTATATTCCTTCTTTATATGCACCTATTTACTTTTGAAACGACTGTTTTGGTGCTTTCTGGGGTTGTTTTCTCAGGTGCTGGAGAGGACTTTTCCCTGGACCTGGGTACAAGAAGGAATGTCTCTGCAATCACGTCTGGTCATGTTCCCTGTGCCTTGTTGGGAGCATCTCTCTTCCCAATGCCACCCATGGCAGGGCCTGGGACAGGATTTAGGTGGGTGATGTAGTGAGGGATATGTGAGCTCTAGGCAAACTGCAGGGGGCAGGGGAGTTGATGATGTTCAGAGAATGCTTTTGGTAAGGATCAAACTGAACTTTCTTGTGGAGGAATTACTGACATTTAGTGGTGGATTTGGCAGTGTTGGGTTAATGGCTGGGCTTGATCTTAAAGGTCTTCTTCAACCGAAATGATTCTGTGATTCTGTACAATGCCAGAGGACTAAACTACCTTTGATTTTCCCTCAGCAATCTTAGTAGAGTCCATGGCCATGCACTCAGTGATGTTCCAAGCATAGACTCGCACCTAGACAGTGCCTCCACTGATGATGGGGCTCTCCTGGGAATGCTCCTTGGGGACTAAGAAGGCTTTTCAGGCTGTTCTGACCCAGCCCTGCCCTCTCCAAACCCAGTGAGTGCAGCATCCTTGTGTGTGGAGCTGTGTTAGGTTTGGGAAACAGTGTTCTTTGCATTGGGAAGGAGTGTGAACCTTACAAAGGGAACAAAGGGAGAAGACAGGCAGGAGGGAAGGGTGGATGGGTAATTCCTGTTGGTTAAAGCTTCCTGGAGGCAACCCCAGTCCCTGGGCAGAACCTGCCTGGCAGCCCCTTCCACTGTGCTGCTTGTGCACACCAGATGTATTGGTACAACAAATAGCCTAGGGTAACATAAAGAAACGGTCACCATTGATCAGGCTTTGCTTGTTGAGCCACTGGGAATCTGTACCTGGGGAGGCTGAGGAACTGGTCCTGCGTTTAGTGCTGTATCCAGCTGAGATGTGGTCAGATAGTCAAGATGGGACCTGTCCAAGGAACCTGGCTTCCTCCGGGGAGTCCTGCACTGCAGAGCCCTGCAATTGGTTCAGCAGGCTAATCCATGCCTAATCCACTTCATACAGGTTGCTGCTGGGATCCATGGATGTGTCTCCCCAGGTTTGGTAAGGCACAGCAGTGAATTAAGCAGTAGAAAAAGAAGGTAGAATGAAACCCTTTCCTAAGCTGGGCTCTTGAAGAACATATTAAGTATAACACTAAGTTACATTATGTAAGTATAATGTTAAGAGTAACATTAGCATCATGTGGTTTTATTGTGGATACTTATCCACTTGGATTTAAAGGCCAGTGTCTAGATGATGCAAAGGGGAGAAGGGAAAGCGTCTCTTTTCCCATCTCTTTTCCTGTGCTGGTACAAAGGATGACAAATGACATCAGGAACAGCTGCAGTGCATTTGAAACCATGGGAGACCAGCTGATTCCTATGATGCTTCCCAGCCAACAGGCACCACCTGAGACCTGCCAGCTAAAAAACAGGCTCTGTGCTTTGTCCAAGTCATTAGAGCCTCACTTGGAGAGCAGAAAGCAAGGAACAAGCTTTGCTTCATTGCTTAAAGAGCTGCCCAAGAAGGGACAAAATACCTGGGATAAATGTTTCAGTCCAAGGTAATATTTACTTGGGTGCTTAAAACTTTGGGAAATGCCACGCAGGTCAGGAGCCATTCATCCTGCTGCGTATTTCCCTTTAAGAAGGTGCTTGTAAGTACTATTGGAACACATGTGGGATGAGGGGTTGCCATGGCAAACAGGCCTTGGCACTGTTTAAGACAGGGTTTTATTGCAGGGCAGAATAAATAAGCATGTTAAAGCCACATACAGTAACTTGTTGGCACATACATTAATGCTCCCAAGGGCTGCAATAACTTAAGCACCCTCCCTTTAAACATTTTTCAGTGTTTTTTCTCTTTTATTGACTACATGCATTTAGTATTAGGGTGAGGAATGTCCCATTTCCACCCCCTTTTGAAGTGAGTGATTGAGGCAAGAAAGGGGGACTGTCTAATAAATCAGAAAGGGGCATTATGCATGGACAAGAGGGGCAATTTTCCCATTCCTGACATAGATGAGGATAAGCCAATGTGAGACCCGGCTGTGCACTAAATCCTGGCTTTAGATCGACTGGATTCGTATTTCTGATGGAGCCTGAATAGCCAGCAAGAGTTTCACACCATTTGCTGCTGCCTCCTTTGTGCCAAACCAGCCTCGTACCACATCACAGCAGGGATCTGGTTGCTCCAGCTTTAGTCATCTTCTGGACCACTTGTTCTGTTCCCAGTTCACACCAGTGAGTTCTGTTGGGTCTGCAAATGCTCCCAGCTTTGAGGAAGTGGTGCAGGGAGGCGAAAGGCAAATCTGTGCCTGTAAGAGGGCTCAGGGTTGTGGTGCTCTTAAAGGTGAACATAAATTACACTTTATAATGAAAGCTCCGGTTTAAGGAGAGTTATTAGTGCATTAGGCCGGGCTTTATTGGCTCGGAGGTTTCGGAGCCATGTGGGAGGTGTGACACTGGCTCCCTCTTCTGTGGGAAGCAGTAACTTTCCTGCTTTGGAGAATGTTGAAGCCTCGGTCACAGGGCAAGTGCACAGCCTCCCCTATCCCCTCCCACTTCAGGTCACCAGCACAAAGCACACCGGTGTAGATGTGGTCACATAACACAGCTGGAGGGTGAACGGTCCAGTTGCATCATCCCCTGCGGAGCAGAGGATGGCTGAGACTAATTGATTTCTGTTAAGCACTAAGGAACTGGTGAGCGGATGGGCCTGATTCTGCTCAGTTTGTTGGTGAGAAAGTTACTTGGGAGAGAAATCTGGTTTTACTGGTTTATTGGGAAGAGGGTCCTCTCTGTGAGGGTGCTGAGGCACTGGCATGGTGATCAGAGAAGCTGTGGCTGTCCCATTCCTGCTCAAGGCCAGATTGGACTGGGCTTGGATCAAGCTGCTCTAGTGGAAGGTGTCTCTGCCCGTGCCAGCGGTTGGAACTGGATGAGCTTTAAGGTCCCTTCATCCCAAACCAGTCTATGATATTCTCTATGGTTTCAGGATGAAAGCTGCAATGCATTTTGTCTTTTGCCTCATTGCAAGGCTTAGGCCAATCATCAGAGCTACTTGTTTCTCCTAAACTTTGCTGTATGCTTGGCAATTGCTGAAGCTGGCTCAGGCCTGTGAAACGGGGAAGGAAAGAGAGTAGTTTATTCCATGAAACATACATGTTTAATATGGCACACTGATAGCTTCATTATGAATTGCAATTTGCTGAGTAAGAGAGTTCACAAGGGAGGGATAGTGCCCGGAGAGAGAAGAAAGAAGAAGATGGAGGTGATTTTATGTCTGTAAAGGTGTCTCCCGGGTATAACCAGAGTTGAAGACCTCCCATTTCCTGCCAGCTCTTTGGATTTGCTGGCAATTAAAGCCTAGTGGAGCTGTCAGCGGCTGTTGACAAATATATTATAAGCAACTTAGGTTAAGTGAAAGTTATCTCGAATTAATCCATCCCTGCACAAGCCTCCTGTTTCACTTCAGAGGAATGTGCCAGGAGGAATTCGTACGATCCTGACCACGTTCGGAGAACCTCCTCAAGGTGGAAACTTGCAAATAGGGCTACTGTAGTATGTAATGAGAAGCTGCAGGGCTTTCAATTATCCCACATAGTCTGTCTCTTTGCAACTTGACTGACAGTTAATTATGCTGGTGCCATTTTTTTGGCAGTGGAATTTAATCTCCCAGATGGAAAGCAAATCAATCTGCCCATCGCTGCAGCTGAGGCATACTTTGGCTCAACTTTAATTTATTCTCCTAAGCCCAAGAAGGCTCTCATCGTTTCAAGGTACAAGAATATCACATTTCTGCTGTTAACCAGGCCTGGAAGAGTGGGGAAGAGTTGGGATTTCATAGGCTATGCTGGGAAATGTTGCTGCTTCTTCCTCCCCATTTGGAATCAACGGCATCCTGTCCCTTTGATTCCTGTTACTTGGAGTCTAACAGGGAAGAAGCATTTATGAGCAGGTTGCTAGTGACAATGGTTAAACATGAGTTGTGGAGGCATTAAGTAGGATTCTATGGAGGAATGAACTAAATCTCTGAAGAACTCGGTATGAGAAGGAATCGGTGGCAATTTTTGAGTGCTTTAGTCAGTGTGCAATAGCCTGGCTCCCCTTGGGTTTCCTGTCAGGGATAGGGAAACAATCCTCTACTTACCTGTGCTCTTCAGACCTATCAATTATGCTGCTGTTACAACTTCAGGCATTACTGTCCTCTGTAAAACCATCACAGGGCAGAGTACGTGACTGGCTACCACTGGCAACACTCCTGATCCTCCAGTACCCGGGCACCTGCAGCTCCTGTCACTGGGAATTTTTTCAGGCTAGAAAACCTGTTTTTAGCTAGGATCAAGGGGAAGGTTGCTCACCAGAACACTGTGTTAATGACTGTTGGGAAATCAGAGCCTTGTTGTTGTGCAGACTTGTGTCTGGTTTAGTGCTGTTTCAGGCTGGTATGGTACTGATGGTTTTCCCTTTTGGGATACTTTGATTTCTTAATCTGTTGGGTTATTCAATGCATATACTCTAGTTTTTGGAGCATTTACAAATAGAAAGGTTCCCAGTTCCCCTTTTTACTGGAAAAATGATTTCTAGGAGTGTTTTTCTTACACTTAATGAATCTGATTCTCTTTCTCACACTTGTACAAAAACACAGCTGTTTTACTGACTCTTCCTTAGTACATTTGGAGGCTGAAGGGTTACAAGCTCTCTTACCTAGCTCTTAATACCCATATTCATATTATGCTTATTATGTTGATGCTGATCCTAACAAGCCCTTGAATGGCACTTCAATTATAATGAAATCTTGTACATGGAAGCATTTATTCATGATGAATCTCTGGAGAACAGATGTTGTGATGCTGTCCCACCACCGCTGTGCTGTGTGATGTATTTCTGCAGTGGGGTAGTTGAGGGAGCCTGTGTGATGGCCTCACAGTCCACAGCAGGGAGATCATGCAGTAGATGATCACAGCACTAATTAGTTTGTGGGAAGTGATCAATACCTGAGGAAATTTGGTGCAGGAACAGCTGAATGTGGGCTTTGGAAAGGAATGTCCTGTGTGTTTGAGGTTATAAATGCTGCTTAAAGCTGCAGGTATTTCATTGAAAGCGTGCATGTAGCACATGGAAATTCAAATCACTTGGAAAGAACCAGCAAAATGGAGCAACATGAACCCCATCACTGTCACCAGATGTTCAGACTTAGCATTTTGGTAAATGCAGGGACACATCAGCCCAAGTAAGTGGCTAAACAAGGACCAACCTCAACAGCAGCTATGTACGTGTGGTTAAGACTTTTTCCAGTTCCATGCCTGCTTGTGGCCTGGGGTCCCCATTTCCTCATGCTTTCAGGTAAGCAGGGAGCAACCAGCAGCACTGGCCCTGCACTCTGCACATTGGAGTCTTCAATGGTACATATTATCATCAGCTTTAAACTTCTAGGATGACTAAGAGCAAAACTGAACACCCAAGAGGTTGACATCCAGCAAGGAGCTGGAGGAAATGCAGTGGGGTTTGTTACTGGATCTTAAATGAATTGTGAAGTCTGGAGGGCTGGTTGCAGTGGGATGTAACATGAGGCTGAAAGTCCAACCTGCCCATCAGCACACTAACCAGCCAGGAGCCTCATTGCTAGCAAATAATCTGCCCTTCCCAAATTGTTTCAGGCAAGTAAAGGTTACACAAATGTTCATTGCTCCCATTTTCAGGATTAAAGAAAGGACTTCAGGGGAACAAGGATTCAGAGAGCTGCAGCATGGTTATTAACACTCTCCTTTAGGGGGGGAATGACCCCCAAACTTGCTTTTTTTTTTTTTCTTGCTTCCTCTCCAGGGCACAGCTAGGCTTCTGCTGGGAGCTAATTGCAGCTATACCCAGCCTGGCAACCAGGCCATGAACAGGGCAGGGTAATTACACATATCACACAGGCTGACAGCTAGGGGTGAGTGAAGCTTCAGGAGGATGATGAACTGTAAAATCAGAGGGAGCTTCTAAAGTTACCCAATTTGGTGCACCCTAAGGACAGCATTACAATGAATTTTTGTACTGTGGAAACAGGCAGTTGACTGCAAGCAGGGAAGTGGTGAGAGCAGGATTTGAAACTGGGAGTTGAAAATGCTGTTGGGTGTAAAGCGCTTTGCGCCTTTTAAAGTATTGAGACAGTTAAAGAATGTGTATTTTAACTGCTATTTTCAGGTAAGATCTATAATGGACTTACCAGTATGAAAATGAGCTGTAAAGGCATTTTAACTGGGGTTTTGCTGGATATGGCAATCTCAAAGTGCAATTAGGTTATTTTGTTTGCAACTAGACCTTGCACATTTATCTGTGACAAACAAAATGCAAGAGAGATTCCCAAAGCAATGCTGTCCTGGCTGCAGTGCATGTTAGGAGAAATTTCTTCTCTTGTTTTCCTTGTTATGCATGTAAGATGGTATAACACATTTCAGGTTTTTGATTATATGCCATAACCTACTTGGGCTCTTCTGTGTGGCTGAGTTGGAGTGTGTTCTGGGATCTCTGCCTTTCTTCACAGAGCTAGCCAGATCCTGGAAGACAAGAGGCTTCTTCAGGCTGTAGGGAAGGTGGGTGAATACTGATGGAGGCTGAGCCAGACTGGCTCACCCTCTGTGTACAGTGACTGTACACAGGAGCAAAACATGGGCACAGTTACCAGTTAGGATGGGAAGAGACTTCCTGGAAGTGGCTGGGCTGTGGCCTGGCCAACGATGGGACAGCAGTGAAGCATTTTCCTTGTTGAAGGTGTTGTAAAGAATCCTTGCTAGCTGATTTTTGGCTGCACAGGGTTGTATACTAGCTATATAGTAAACTCTGCAGTGCAAAGAGACTGAGAGCTGTAACCTGTACACACATTTTGATGTGCATGTTCCTTCTGTGCTGATAACATGTGCACACTCCTCTCACCAAGTGCTCCCGCAGGTACCTGCTCAGTCGTACTCTATTTTCCAGTCCTTTTAGCGACACCTAGTGCTACCTGTGGGAAGTGCATGTTTCGTTTTCCTAACAAGAATCCATCCTGCTGCAGTAACACACTTCAAAACTAAGCTGAAGTCCTTAAGCTACACATCTTTAGTATCTGGTATTCCTGAGCTGACTGAACAGCCAGTTAGCTTTGCCCTACTCATTCCTGAGTGGCTGTGAAATCTCTTTCATCAATGACAACGTTTTCCACAGAGATGGAAAATATGTGCCTCCTATCTGGAAAGCAGGCTAAGGACTTCAAAGGAAGAGCTTCCTCCTCTGAGCGAGCATTCCCAGGCAATGGCTTTTGGAAGTGCAACCTCTTCTTTTTCACAAAACTGAGTGGCTTCTGTAAGGGTTTATACTGGGATGGATTTCAGCTGTGTGAATGATACAGCAACCAACAGAAACTGGGCTCATAAATGCTTGGGAAAAAATGCAGAACAGCTTCAAATAGGCCAATATCAAATGGCTGTAACTAGTTAAAAATTCCTAGGCCTTGCTTGGGCTAAAAGGCTTCAATCTCCTAAATTAAACCACCCCTAAAGTCAGATGCTGAACAGAAGGATCCAAAAAAAAAGGAGAAAGCTCTGGCCACAGCATCTCTGAGCATTCATGGGTCCAGCCAGCCCAGGTAAAAGGCTCAGCAACACTACACACAGTTTCAGGCTACCAGTTCTGATCTGTCCCTTTCACAGCTAACTATCCATTTAGAAAACACAGGCTTAAGGTCAAAATTAATCCAAGTACACCACCAGCACCAGTTCAAACATTTTACTAAATCAATTCACACAATCTCAAAATTGTAAATATAATTAAGGACAACAGGGTTTCTGTATCTGGGTTTTTTCTCTTTCAGGTTTCTCATTAAGACAATAAACAAACACAAATTAGGTTTATAGCATCTGTTCTTTTAAAAAATGAAAGGAACGCCACTCGATGTATCGATAAAGCACCACAACACAGTTACAAAATAGGGTTGGCCTGTTTCTGTCACAAGACTACGTACTCCTACCATCTTTCTGCCTCAATCTGGACTTCATTAAAATAAAACTATAAAATCTCCTAGATTACACTAAGGTCAGACAATGCCTGGTATACAGTGCATTAACAGCAGTAATGCCAACTATCAGTGCCAACAGAAAACAGTTTAGAAAGTAAAAACAAACAAACAAACCCCAAACAAAATAAAAACCAACAAAAATCCACCTTTATTCCCCTAGATGAGCAAAATTCAAAATAAGGGATGGTCTGCTCCACAATGAGTTAAGGATTTAAGGAGCACAAGGGGCAGCAGAAGGGGGGGGGGGGGGGGCTGGTACTGCAGCTTTCCAGGCTTAGTTGGCATCTAGTTTGGCCATTTCCTGCACGTAGATCCCTATACTCTCACTGTCAAAGAGCACAAAGTACACCGTCTTGATTGAAGAGGACATTGTTGACACGAAGTAGCTGGAGATGGCTTTCAGGATCAGCTGGGCAGCAGTTTGCTTTGGGAAACCATTTCTAGGCAAGACAAAAAGAAGAAAGGAAAATCAAGACCTGCTGACCCAGCTTTGGATGGTGCAATCTCACAGGGAATGTACCCACCTCTCCCTACTGCTGCTTGGTAAATACCACTGCAAGGCTCAGTGGTTACAGTCTGAATCAGAAGCTGCAAACTTGTTTGTTCAGAATTAAAATGTTGAAAATTCCCAAAATATGAATACAGAATCTACACACTTCAGTGGGTTGTACCCTATAATATCTGAGGGGTCAATTATCCTCTTTTAACAGGTAAACCAGCAGCCTGAAGGAGTCAGAAAGTAGCACATATATCACGGTTGCAGAGTCAAGCCTACCCTCAAAGCAAACCAACCACTAAAGAAGAATAAAAAGGGACAAAGAAATTACAGAGAAAATTAAGCATAAAAATAGAGAATACAAAACAGTTTTACCACTACTAATGGTTAATAATAGAGCACAGCATTTTAGAAGTTACTTGTATAGCCTTGCTGCAGACTGGAAAGGAAAAGAGTAAGTTCCAATAGTTTGGTAGCAAGGAACAACTCTGGCAGCACCCTGATCACTTCAAACATGGTAGCTCAAGTAAAGCAGCCTGAGTGATGTGGAGAGCCTCCTGGGTCACATCAAGCCTTGTTCAGATGGATCAGTACAACTTCACTGGGCTTGGGAAGCAGAAATAGCTGTGCCAGGTCTGACCTAAGGGTCGTGGTAGCTTTTCTTTAAGTCTGTCTCAGCATCACTTTCAACACTCCTTACCATCCTTTTTAATTACAGGCTGATTCAATATAAATGCAGTCCTAAGAAAAAGATCTTGAAAGCCATCTGCTTCCTATTAGCTGCAGACATCTGAAAACCAGAGGCCTTTCTACTCCTCCAACTTCTGCCTCCTCCTGGAGAAGCCACAGACACACAGAATAACCCTCTCTGCTTTCCTAGAGGACAAAACCGTGCATGACTGAATTTCAAAGCTCACTGCCCAGTTTGGGACAGCTTCTCACAAGCTTCTTCACATTTTGATCCAGCAACCCTTGTCCAAAAGTCTTATCTAATCTTAGAACAGGTCAAGTGCAAGTAGAACACTCTGAACAAAGCCATGACTTGAACTCTTTAAGTTTTATAGGTCATGGCAAGCTCCTGGTAACTACACTGAATGAGGCCAAAGCTCTCCTGCTGCATTACCCATGAAGTACTGCTGCCCACTGACAGGGTTTCGCAGCAGCCCGAGTGCTCCCCAACCACAGTGAAGCATGCTGCAGCAACTAGCTTGAAGGAGACAGGACACAATCACTGTTACGAGTGGCACCCACACAGAATTGGAATGAACCCACTGAACATCACCTGGCTCCTCATGCACTTACAGATCCACAGTGGTCAATACTCCCCATTATAAAACACGTAGTATTAATACTGATTCACAGATTACACAAGTGGCTGAGTTTCTCAGAGTTTCCTCAGCAATTCCAAGAAGCTGGGCTAAATCTACCTCTGGCACTAACAGGCACCACATCACTTAGCATTTGCTCACTGAAGCACCACACTGATCATAAATGCTGTTGTACTCTCCTTCTCATTACATGCTGCAAGACACAAAATGAGAAAGGCAACCGGCTATGTCATGGCCCACTTACTGCACATTACCTTACCATAAAATATACTCTGAGTGCAATGCTGTAGTAGTGCTGCCTGTAACATGATATTATACCTGCTGCCTGAAGATAATGCTCGTTATATTTCAAAAATGATGTCGTGAAATAGCTCGTGCTATTTCTTTCTTTTCTGAAAATGACAATTTATCTTTTCTTTTACTGAAGAGGCAAGGAAAAAAAAGGCAAAAGGCATTGTGAGAAACCCTTGCTCTCTTCCAAAGCCAAATGAGCTGGTCAGGGAGAATCAGCTGGGTGACAAGTTAATCAACTGAGAGCACGGTTTTTACATAGGAGTTGCTTCCCACTGTCAGCTTACTTAGAGAACAAGACACAGGTTTAGCATGCTCCACAGCTGATCACTTGGTAGTTACTTACGAATGCTGCATCCTGGCAAATACCAAACAAATCTTTAAGGAATTTTTCTCCTGAGCAGGAATTGTCATGCAGGCCACTATTGAAACTGGGATATGCACTGATACTGAATCGCTCACAGAGGACACAAGTCATTCAACTGCCATTTCAGCAGCATGGTCACCAAACGGCAAGTCAAAGAGCAGCAGCCTGGTCAGAAGGAGGCATGCACATGAGGAAACCAAGAACGTAACTGCTTAGGACCAAACTCCCAAAAGAAAGGAGAGAGTAGAAAAATGAGAAGGAAGGCGCTGATCATGTGGCCATGTGTGGGCTGCAAGGAACAGAAGCCTCTTACACTGATCTAGTGGTCAGAATTAAATTCCTGTGAAAAGGCAATGTGAGGCTTTACCAAGCTAGTGTCAATTCAGATCAAAGTCAGAGCCTCAGGATGAAATCCCTATTCCAACGATAGTTTTACATTCAATCCCTAACTCTCCCTTTTCTCCTGCTGGCCCTACCAGACTGAACTTCAGGCTACCTCTGCACCGCACCCAACTTGTGCTTTCCACAAGTTGGCTGTAGCTGAGCATCTGGCCCATTGAATGCTACAACTATGTGATTTTATTTCCCCCCATGATTTATTTGAACTGCCCTCATGTAATCCCATTCCTCAACTATAAAAGAGAATGAAACTGTTTATGTGGGTTTATTGGGTGATGTCTGCTTGACAGATGTCTGTACTAGGGCAGCTGCATACATGTGGTGTCTCTGGCATTTGCTGTCTTTAAAAGCTTGACTTTTATTTTTCTTTTAATGCATCTGACTTCATAAAGACAAGTCAAGAGCACTGTCAGAATATATTATGTTCTCTCCAAATTTAATTTATGCTTAAGTATCTCTAATTAAGAGGAAAAGGAAAATACACAACCTCATCTATTTCTCAAGGCCTTTTGATTCCTCTCCATCATTTAAAAGCACCACTCCAACTGGCTTGAGAGAGAATGATGTGCACATGCCAAGTGGAGGACTTTGCCTCAGATCTTGCCTGTCAGTAATCAGATTTCATAACAGAATGTGAATCTAATGATTGTTCGGGGTTTCATCATCTTCCAATACCAATCAACTACTTCACAATGAGGGTTAGAAATGATTCTTCCCTGGGAGCTCTCCAGGAAAGACAGGGAAGATACTTTACATAGTCTTGCTATAGATAACCAATTCCATAGTTGCTATACAGGCTGTAGAGGAACAGAGTTTCTCCCAAAAGCAATTCAAAGCTTCTCTTCGTACTGACTAGCCCCATGAACCTCACAGCTAATTCAACAGGTTAGTACAAACCCTCTGCTGTACTCCTCTGCTGTTGCACAAAGTTTGCTCCTGTTATCCTCTTAAAAAGCCTCTCATGCAAATTAACCTTATTTGGAGCTTTGACTCACACAAGTTGCTTAGATTTATTATCCTTATTTATTATATGAAGCTTCTACTACTTTATTGCCATTCACCCAAAAGCTCAAATACTGCTTTCTGCTCTAACCCACAAAACAGGCAGGAATTAATCCAGTGCTGCAACATGGAACAATGGGAAGAATACTCTTCCTGTACCTCAGCCAATTTATTTCATGGCAAATTCAAAGGGGGCAGTTGTTCAGGGTTAAATACACAACCATGTTGTTCAGCCTAGAGTTGGCCTCATACTGAGCTATTAAGGTCCAAATTTTCCCTCCCCATCCCAAACCCAAGAGCCTCAGATGAACAGCATAGCCCAGACTCAGACTCCGCAGGCACTGAGCATCTTCTACAAAGTCAGAGGACTTTAACTTTAGACTTTGGCCTTCAAAGACAACATCCTGAGAATCAAGGCATTTTGGGTTTGCTGCATAAATGAACACTAAGTCACATCTTCTGGCTATCCTAAGACATACATTGCAGTAAGGTTAATTATGCACTAAAACTAGGTAAAACAGACCCCTTCATGCCCTCCTCTGCATCCCAATTTATATGAACAAACTGTCTGAAAAAAATATATTCCTCTTTTAGTATCCTCTATAAAAGTTTATTTTATGCTATTGAACCTATTTGCATGCTTTAAGATTCTGCAGGGATTACTATGAGACCTGCCTTCATACTGCAGGCTCCACACACAGCTTGAACCAACATAGAAGAAACATTTCATTTAGGGAATGGATTTAAACAAAGAATAAAGTCAGCATTGTAGCAGTGGGTTTGTACATGAGAAGGAACCGCAACATATGAGATAGCACTTAGAAAATGTGACCTATTTGGCACAGGGTTTGTGTAACAGCCTTACCTGCCACTGCCAATTGAAGGAAATGCAATTGATTTCAGCTTCTTTTCATCGGCCAGAGCCAAGCAGTTCTTCACCGTCTTTTCCAGCAGCTCCTCGCATTTGTCTGAGCCCCAACCTGGGCTATTACAGTGGATCACAAACTTTGCAGGCAATCCATGGCCAGCACTGACAACAGCTAGTAAAAACCGAAAGTGAAACGTAATTGCTTTCCTCTCCTTAGGATTAAAAGAGTGCAAATGTGATTAAAATCACAAACAAGTGACAGACATTCCTTTAGCCCCAGTGAATGTTTTAGATTACAAATCACACAGCCTTAAAATATAACAACATGATTACAGAGACTTTGTATTTTCCATTTCCAGATGCACTTTGCTGTGGTGATTTATAAATCATAGCTATAATCGAGCTTATTTTCAAGAGAGCAAAAATTCATGGCTGACATCAAAGGAAACATTTAAATTGGGGTTTGTGCAAACCTGTGCAACGTGGAAGGAAAAAGGCAGTAATCTTTTCGAAGCTAAACCTGTTCAAGGGATGATCTTGCTTTGGTTCAGTTTATTGCAGAGCTACAGGAAGTATCAGGGTGCTGGACAGTCACATAAAGACTTGCGAGACCTTCAGCTACATACAATTTGTTTAGGTTGTATGTAAAAAGAAACCCCACTACTCACAAGAACATACACTGAACCTTCACAAAGAGTCAGGCCCCTAACATGCTTTGGGATATAATTATACACAACCACACAAGTGTAGGCATAAAATGGCAGTTTGTCTTCAAAAACAATAGTAAAAGTAGCAATAATTTAAAAAAAAATAATAAAAAATAAAGAGGTCTGTAGAGGTGCTTAGAGGGCAGAAACCCTCCACTCCATTCTGGAATGTTTATGAGGCATTTTGCTATTTAAGTATAGTAGAAAAAAAACCTCCTGGAGCACAATCATCACATATGGATACTATCCTAGACCTGTTGCAGGAACAAGAAAATAGACTTTGTCATATGGCATTTTGACTGGAGGTGAATCAGAAGAGTGCATTCTGAAGGACAAGGGAAGCATGAGCATTTCACAGATCCCCAACATGTTGAACAGCCTCATTGTTAGGCAATGTTAATTTGTCATAATGTGCAACTAAAATGTTGGCAGATTCAGAATACATCATAAATCCCAGAAAAAAAAAAAATCTATTAAAAGCAGCTGATGTATCTCTAGTCAGACGTGAAATGGGGATAATAACTTCATCCTGCAATAATAAAACACTGGATTCACACACATCACCAACTTCACTCTTTCTCAGGGACTGTTTTCTGGGGTTGTCATTAATTAACTCATTAGGATGCTGTTGAGAACAACTGTTCATTACCAAGAGCAGTTGCCCCTTAATACAAATGCAAATGCTCTGAAAGGGGAACTAAAATTTCCGCTCTAGAAAGAGACAAGCATGAATGCATTCTGTGCTGGCTACAGTTACATTCCAGCTAAGGATCCTGGTTATTGGTAAATTAAAGGGATATTCATATAATTAAGAAGTCTGAAAACTGGGTATCCATATGACCGAGAAACTGATGTGTGTCAGCTCTTCTCTAGTCCTCCTAAAAGCCCCTGCCACCTAGTTTCTCATGGTGCAGTGCAGAGGTCCCCATGGGGGCAAGACTGGCAAGCAGCTCTCACATCTGGGGGAGCTTATCTCTCCAACTTGCAACCGATTTGTAAGCAGCTGGATCTGGGCTGATAAGGAATACTGCACAGAAATAAAAATAAATAACTGATTCTACAAACTTCTGCAGGATGAGAATTCCAAGAAAAATGCATTAAAAATTTTAAAAAGGGAAAAAATAACCCCAACTCAATGTATTAAGCGCCAGAAGTAAACAGTTGTAATTTTCCCTGTCAGAGCTGAAGCCTTACATCTCCCCTTCAGCTTTAGTTAGAATTCGTTTACAAAACTGTGCACACTGTATTTATTTTTATAGCATAAACACAGATGGCAGAATCAGCCTTCTATATGAACAACATGTATCAGCAATTTCACAGATGGTGTAAAATTATATATCGCCATTACCACACTTTATTACTCATATAGTACATTTTTCTCAGATATTACATAAATTTTGATAACTAGGCATCAAAAAGTCATAAGCTTTTATAGTGATGATTTTGGCACTGACTGAACCAAGTGCCCAAGCAGATGCTGAACTTTAAGCATGTGCTTAAGTTCAGTGAAAGTGGGCAGCATTTCAGCAAAGCAGATGTTTAACAGAGTTGGACTCAACTGTTCTGAAAAATAAAGAATCTCATTAATTGCTTTTCTTAATAATCAGTGTTCACTGTGTATGTGTGTACCTGTTAAGAGACTGCTCTTACTTGGAGTATCACACCACTTTCCCGGATGAGTTCGTAATGGCGCTTTAAGATGCAACATGTACATATTAACTTTGCAGAACAGAAGTATCATGTAAGCCGTAAAACCTGCGTGCAGACAGCAGGATCCTAAGTGTTATATTAGCACACTAGTAGGAGCACTGTTGTCTGAGTGCTGCAGACGGTGAAGCCTGTGCCTGTGTGTTTTGGCTGCATGTTCCCGAGCGCACATCCTCACCTCCGGCTATGTCCAATGGTCCATTCTTTTTGCGGAGCTCAATGACAGCTTCCACAAACTCCTTGCCGCCTTTCTTTTCCAAAGTGCTCCCTGAACAGAGAACGGTTATTTTACTCATCTGACCCCAGTTCCCACAGCAAACATGTGACTCATCATTATTTTATGACATTCCTCTAGAGTGTTCTACCCAAACATTTTTTTTTGGGGACTGCAAAGTAAGATCTAAACCTTTTGGGACTTGAGAATTAGCTACTCATTAAAAACAACAACAACAGAAAGTAAAAACCGAAAAGACAACCCTAACAACCCAATAACCTCACATTGGTTTATCCCTTGCTAACATTCTCCGATTTCAATGTCAAATCATCTGACATGACATCCCTACCTCCCTTCCTTATCATGAACATCTGTTAGGGTGCAATGTTCCAGCAGGATGTGCTAGCTCAAGAGTGGTTGAAGGTTCATAATTCCTTCCCCTAAGATTCATTTTCCCCTCTCTCTTACAAATTGCTTTAAAGAGCCATTTGCCACAATAAGAATTTGAAACTCACCTGTTCTTGGTCCCTGACCCCAACAGGTGGCACCAGGAATGAAACAGTCTCGTGAGTGCAACGGGCTGCTTTACTTGGTAACTGCCCAGCTTGTTGAGCCACCTTTAACCAAGAGGAAAAGCCTCAGAAATAAGGAGAATCTCTAAGGAACATATTCCTCCAATGAACTTCTCTAACTACAGCTAAGGAGCTGGACAAGGTCATTCTGGGAGGAGAAGAGCGGTGCAGTGTTTCAGGGCAACCAAAATGTATGCTGTTTACAAAGGCAGTCCATCACTAAATGGTTTAGATCTTATTTTGCAGCTGTAGTTGTAAATATTAATGTATAAAAAAACAGCCCAAGAAAGCATTTTCCTAACTACATAAGCATCCCACACAATTTTGCACAGTGCATATTAATTATAGAGGTACATAACACAAAAAGCAGTGATATTTCATAAAGGCTCTGATTTATTACTTTGAAAACTGATTTCCATCAATTCAGAACTAGGATCTATAAAGATTAGACATTTGTTTGGTGAAACCCCTTACTTTCACTGATGAAGAAAGAAAACAAATGCATTTTCTGATGGAAGTGCACATACTATATGCTCAACGAAGCACAGCCCCTCCTCCAAGAGTCAGTTTACTAAATAGGGTTATAGCTCTAAGTACTAAGAGGACTGAAAAAAGCTTTTGTTTTGACACCATAGCTAAATTTCTTCCAAACTGGAGATTAAAAGTTGGAAAGAATGCATTCAATAATTGACTCTATGGCACTGCCTTTATTTTCCTATTGGGAAGTTCTTGCTTTTTGAGGTACAAAAGCTGAAGACATTTATAAAGTGTCTGTCTTTCCTTTTGCCTTTTTTTTCATCACCATTTCATCCTGGGTGCTTGCCAAAAGCTGGATTGTGAGGTCAGACTGTGGAGGTCAGAATGTGATTTGCTTTGTGCTCATTTAAGTTTCTTTATAGAAATACTTCAGTCTAACTTTATTCAAAATCCTCACTAAGAATTTTCTGAAACTCCAAGTTACCCATCCCTGTGCAGCTTGGATCTCACAAATCTCTTGGGAAAAGCAGTAACTGCTCTTTCTGTAGCAGCAAAGTGTCTTAGGAGAGTGCTAGGGAAAGAGATCCACACCAGCACGGAGGTGGCTGGATATGTGCCGCCCTTCCAAGGCAGGGACGTGCTGGGCAGCACGAAGCCCTTTGCTGAACCAGCCTGATGCAGCAGTCTTACACAACCACTCTGACAGAGAAGGGATGGGGAGGGAAAGCAGCAGTCTTCCATTCTGGTTATATCCCTGTTGTATGTATTTCCATACCATTCCTATTTATATTTGCTTATATTCCAGTTATATTCCCCTTGAGTCCCTGAACACAGATCAGTCCAAAACCCCATGACATTCATAATCCTTAATTTCTCTTGTTTCAAGGGGAAACATAATTAAGCCTTGCACAGAACCCAGGAACAGAAAAGATCTATTAAGTAGGTCATTTCTTTGCCATTGCAAAGCTGTTGTACATTTAATGGAATTTAGCCTAGTTTGGTTTAATTCAATCCAGAAGGATCAGCTTTTTCCCTTCTACTGGGAATTAATTCATAATTAAAAGCAATGAACAACCCTGTCAGTCTATTTCACTGAGCTCTCTGCTTGCAGATCTGGTCTATAGAAGAGCAAAAGCAGCGTCTGGTATGACTCAGTAAAGTTTTCTGCATTTACTCCTCAATTATGTTCTCTTTCTGATTAATAGCAAGGGTTTATATTGAAATTATATTTCAGAACTATGCTGTAAATTAGCTTCATCTGGGAAAGGACAGACTGCAGTTAAGCATTTTCCACTACATTAGCAAGTTTCTTGATGGAAGTCTTGCTTCACAGCTTCAAGGTTAGCAGCTTATTTGCTCACAGGCATAAATATGTGTCACTCCCATGAGAATAAGATCATTATCTCATGCTTTCCAAGCAGGCATTGGTATCAGTGTTGAAAACAGCGTTAGCAGAAATTTAGGCTCTAAATTTCTCAGATAAACCCCAGTACATTTAAATTGTTAGGAAAAAAAAAAAAAAAAAAAACCAAAAAACAAATTAAAAATAATTAAAAAAAATTTAGATGGGGAGAAGTTAATCATTGGAAGCTAAGCATTTGTGCACTTCTATTCTTTCTTACAGCAGTCAGAGGCAATAGGAACCTACGCTAAGGAATGAGCGGTACAGCTTTGAGAGACAATTTTCTCTGTAGGGTAGCAAAGCATTTCTTTGTCAAAGAGTAGGAGGCACATGAGCTAAATGGGTTTGACTTTAGAAAGTTAGAACTTTAGACAGTTCTAGACTTTAAAAGCATATGCTTCAGATACGGGGTATTAGACACTTATTTCAATGTCTTTGCATGCTGTTTAGCCAGCCAAGTTATAGCTGTTCCTGCCCAACAGGCCATACAGAGCTACATTAGTCTACACATGTTACTTGGAAAGTAGCCCCTTTGGAAAAGGCAGGAGTTGTGGGCCATGCCAGCTTTGTGGCAGGACTTGCGTCCCTCTAACCAGGTACTGGAACAGGGCTGCAGGTGTGGAAGCAGACCATTTGCACAGCGATGATAAGGTTAAGGTGAGATGTAGAACAGAGCTCAGCAACTTAAGCGTGGTCATCACCTTTACCAGTATTTCCACATTCAGCCCAAATGCTGATTTGCCTTCTCAAATTACCAAGGCAGTTCAGTTAAATTACTGCTACCCTTTTAGAAAGTCCTTCAAAATACCTTCCACAGAGCAGGGTGTTACTAAGGGAGGAGCTACTCAGGGGCCACTGGAGATACTGAATTAAGGTGTCATGTTTTCTATCATGCCTTCTCTCACTGGTGTAGCTTACGTGACTGGCTGCCTAAAAAACATATGTAGCATCACTACCTGTGTGCTTGTGTGTGTGAGGACTGCTGACTGGGCTATGGATATAATCAGTCCATAAAACACAAAAAATCTAACCTAAGAGTTCAGAATATATGGATGGGTTAGATCCAGTATGTCAAATGTGAACATCTGAAACTTGGCATGGAGAGGGTGTACTGGAACTGGTTAGAAGTCTAAAGATCAAGACTCAAGCCACATTCAAAACAGGCAGTTAACATGTCAAACAATGTGGTGATTCATTTTCCTTGGTCACACGCCTGCACTGAACGTACTGTTCCTGCACTTCAAATTTTGGCGGTGCAATCTATTGGTACTTATGAAAAGCCTGATTTGGTGATAAAACCCAAAAATGCCTACCGAGTTTGCAATTCTTCTTTTCTTTTAATATCAGTCAGGACTGCTGGAAGTGAGAAATGAATGCAAATCTGCATAGCTACAACAAGCTTGTGGCTGCTGATTGACCATGCACACACATACAAACTCCGCAGCACTGAACTTGCCATTACCTACTTCACCACCGGTGTAGAAGTCAGAGTTTGTCGGGTGAACGACAGCATCACTGTCGATCGTGGCAATGTCAGCCTGTACAACTTGCAACTACAACAGGTAAACAGATGTATATCAACCACGTTGGACAGAGACCCAGCACAGGCTCTACATTTACACATGTACCAACGTCCATATTTTCCTACCTTTACATCTCCAAACCTTGCGCCAAAGGAGTATGCTGAGTTGTGTGTGCAGGTGTGTGTAGAGAAAGGGGTGTAGGGAACAGGAGGAGGAATATTGAGTATGACATGATCAAATAAATGTTAAAATGACAAGTCAGAGCAATCACATGAGATCATTTCCAAAGTTTAAAACCAGCTAATACCCCATTTCACTTGGCAGAAACCTAGAACAACCAGTTCCCCACAGAGCATGACACTAAAATAAGGAATCTGTTTAAAAAAAAAGAAATTCAGGATCATCAAGCCAAACAAAATAACTAGTTTCTCCATTTTGTCAGCATCAATAAGCTGACAGGCACTAAGCTTCATATGGATAGGATGCATCGTTTTGTTTCTATAGATGTCAGTCTCCTTCACATGGAAGAAACTGTATTTGCAGACAGGGTTGTGCTGAATGTGCTTTAAAAAATAGAAGTGATTGTTCTTATATTTTAAAGGTTAAGGCACATTTTCTAGTTACGCATTGAATGGCTGAGACACTTGTAAAAATGTACGTATTTCTGGGAAAGGCTGATTTAAATCTTTTCCTTGTTAAATTACTGTGTACATTCCCATAGGAAACAGGGTAGAAGAAGAATTATGGAGTGTATTCCATTAAGGAAGTTTAAAACCAAGACAGCAGCAGGTGTACTCAAATAAGAAAGGAATGCAGTACTTAATGCACGGTAGTTAATTTTTCTTTAACTTTTGCTGAAGAACAGACTTCTGTTGAAGAAGGATTTACTTTTTTTCAATACAGAACAAGAGAGAAGTTTTAGAAGCGATACATCATATACAATAGTGTCTACAAGTCAGTGTCAACAGAACATCAGTATTTGTTTTCAGCTGCATCAAAGTGCCAAGGAGTAATTGAAGTGTAATGGAAATAAACTATTTGACTGAATTAAACACGAAATTGAGGTAGGAAAGATTTGGGAATAGTTAATTATTTAATCAATTCTCTTTAGA
Organism: Forpus xanthops; assembly: GCA_032466535.1. NCBI lineage: Eukaryota > Metazoa > Chordata > Aves > Psittaciformes > Psittacidae > Forpus > Forpus xanthops. Next base: position 95,763 of record JASSUY010031836.1, on the reverse strand, counting down.
AATATTTATGCCTACTCTTGAGTATCAGAAAAAAACCCAGATTGCAGCAAGAATGGAGAAACTGCTTATTTTGAAAACAACCTGACAAAGAAGTATTTTAGTCCTCAAAGTATCCAAATAAGAAACCCCCCAAAATAGCTAACAGTCACATATGATCATTATGGAAAAGAATTTATGAGTTTTGCTTTAACAAATCAAGACTAGCAATTGCTGCGAGTATTCAGATTTGGTGAGCAAGGATTTTGAATGTAGTTCTTCAACAAAACAGAACCTGCAGGATTTGAATTTCTGCTCTTTTTAAATCTATGAAGCCCTAGAGAGTAAATTCTGGGTTCCATAATTTCCATGTGACCATTAGTTGTGTCAACCCATGCCCCATTTACCTAGGTCATCTTTAAGGTCAATGTCAGCATTGGTAGGATTGATAATGGCCTCCACCTCGAAGCCGGCTAAATTACTGATTTCACTGTGAATAAGGTTCAGCTGAAAAGAAAAGCATGAGGTGGGAAATAACAGGACAGCTGGGAAATCACAGAGAAGCTGCAGAAAAGTGAGCTTTGCAACACAGATGGAGATAGCATCACTGCAAACAAATATGCAAAATAAAAGGCAGGTCATAAAGGAGGGTTATTATCCAAATAAAATTCAAACACAAGACTCAAACATTGTTCACACTGGGGGGGACATGAAGGTACCTACTATCTAGGGCTAGTTTGACTTTATGCCGACCACTCTCTGGGATTGTTATAAGAGAGTATTTGTTTCTCCTCTAAGTATAGATGGACACCCCGATCATTTCATTAAGTACCAATTACAGGAATGTGCCATGACCCTTGGGCACTGAAACTTGGACAAAAGATGCTGCTCCTCCTCCTTTAAGCCAGTAAATATGAGCATATCCTCGAGAAAGTACACGTATCTCCAGCAATCCCTCCAGCCTAACAAGGGGATGCGTTCTCTTATGAGTGGTCAACACATTCTGTATTGCAGCATTTCAGTTTTCATTTGCACAGCTCTGCAGTGCTTGGGAAGGGCTGGGGATATCCCATAAGCAGACACTATTATGTGCTTACTGCTGCTAGGTTTTATTTTATTTGCTTTATTGCCTTTAGTCAGTTATGAAAATAGACATTTTGCCCCCATCCATTAATGCTCATTAGCTTCTCCCACTAACACCATGTAATTTCAAGCATGCCTTTCTATTTCTGTCTTAACTGCTACAAAACTGGAAGGATTTCTCATGGGCACACAGTAAATTGAGGAAGTCAGCACAGATAACATATTAGGAAAATATTCTTCCCTGTGAGGGTGGTGAGATGCTAGCACAGGGTGCCCAGAGAAGCTGTGGCTGCCCCATCCCTGGCAGTGCTCAAGGCAAGACTGGACACATGGACTTGGAGAAACCTGCTCTAGTGGAAGAGGTCCCTGCCCATGGCAGGGGGTTGGAACTGGATGAGCTTTAAGGTCCCTTCCAACCCAAATCATTATATATCTCACATCTCCACTACCTGTTCTTAAAATAATAAAAAAAAAAAATCAATGAAATACGAGGAAGTGCAGATTTCAACTTCTAACACCACATTTTGAGCAAGACTTACAAAATATTGTATAAAATAAGATGTCAGTGAAAAAGTCAGACCAGCAATGGTAAAAAACTGATCCTGCCATGTCCTTCTAGTAAGAATGCTTATTTGGAAGTAGTTAAGAGGTGTAAAATGACAGCACAGCTTGCTTCCTACTGACAGTAGAGAAAGTTCTCCTTCATTTATGTAAGCCTTGAAGCCAACTGTAGGTAAGCCAGGCTTTCCTTCCAATCCCAAACCCACCAGGTTCAACCTCTGAAACAACATTCAGGCACAGCAATTCATCTCATCAGTAATAATTCTGTCTCTTGGTTTGCATTTGATGTTTTATAAAATGAACTCTTCAAATCTCCTCCTCGTGTCCCTTAGTTTATTAATAGGGAATATGAACTTATTCATGAAACCAGTACAAGTGAACAGGTCATTTAAGGAGGCCAACATCCATGTATTTAAGTTTTATGAATAAATTGTTTCCATTTCATTCATGTGATTATATGAATTGACCTTCTTTCTCCTCTTAAAAGCCTGCAATTTCATGTAATTTGCAGATGGTGCTTGACTAAACTACACTCCCTCAAAATAGGGTTATTTTGGCTAAAAATGAGTGTAATTCAGCCCTGCTTTAAGTATAGGTCTATTGAGGAATTTGTAATAAAATCTAAGCAGGCTTGCTTTCAAATAGCTTAGAATCCTTTAATATTACACACGTGGTGACTTATTCATATTGGAGTTTGAGTCTTGAGTTTGACTACAAGCAACTGCTGTTTAAAAAATAAAGTCAAATCAAATCAAACCAAAATGTTAAAAAATAAACTTGATGAATTTTGAAATTGGAAAAAAAAAGGGAAAAAAAAAAAATGACAAAACACATGCACACACCAAAAGACTGTTTTGTGGGGATTTTAGTATGTTCCTAAGCATATTTTGTTGATTTAGGTGATACTGGCTGCAGAGCATTTTGGTTTCAGACCTCTCACCTGTCTCTGTGCCTACTCATGTATGGGATTTATGTAGTAACTAGGTGGTAATTAAAGTTTCAATTTAACAGTAACATCAAAATGCTTTAAAAGCTGTCTATCACTGACAGCCTCTGTTGGCAGCTAAACTTTGTGTTCACTGTTCAATGCAGTGTTAGTGATTGCCCAAAACAATTAAAATACCCCAGAAGTTCTCCTATAGAATTAAATCCTCCAGTGGGTTATTGCTCATTTTTACTATCCAATAGTATGAAACATATATTAAGACAGAAGTGATCCCCCCTAAAGAGTCACTTAAAACCATATAAATAGGCATGACTTGCACATACATGTGCAGCAAAGAAGGGATGTAACTTTTAGGTAGCATTTAAACTGAATGTTAGATAAAATGCAGGTGGTACTTAGCACATCTATGAACATTCATTGGGCCAAGCCTTGCATTTCTTATTTTGGACAAAATTACCTTCAATATTTTGGGAGTGTTTCTGGTATGAGTTTCATGCAGAAAACTGAAGATGCCTGCTGCAGACAACAAGCTGAGCAGCTTGGAAATTCCAATCCTTAATGCTTAGGCTTGAGGCCTTACAACTCAGCCTCTACTCTGTAATTGTCTCAGGAAAAAGAAACTAGTTGATGTGCAGACATCACGTTTCCATTGGGACATCACTTGTAGATGTGCAATCATTTACCTATTAACTAGATTTTAACAGTTAGTGTGGCACTAATATACTTCTAAAGGTGTAGCTAAAGGGTTTGTTGCCCTTTCCCAACCTCTAAGAGTTTCTAGCTGAATGCCAGCAAGATTTAATGATTTCATGTCAAGTTTTAATGCAGTAACTACATTCTAAAAACTGCACAATACCCAGGTTTGCAGCATTCACATTTGTGTTTTCAGTAATTAAATCTGATGATATTAGAAGCATGAAGAACTACTCTTGCAAATAAACCCCTTCCCTTCTGCAAGCTTGGAGCCAAGATTTTTCCTATTAAACACTTCAGAATGATGTGATCCTAAGGATTATTTTCTCCTTTCTCTGCATTTCCTGATAAAGCAGGTAGTGGTTTTGCAGACCAAAGAGACATGCTGTAAAGGTGTCCAAAGGTGTCACAGGAGGTCCAAAAGGTACAGATTATTTGTTTGTTTGGGTTTTTCAGTCTCAAGTTTCTGTGTTTGCACTGCACTTTACTAAAAACACACAGAACATGAAAATCTGTATGTACAAACTCAAGAAAAATCAAGTAACTATGATTAATATGAGTTGGTTTGCTTTTCAAATGGAAAAGCTCAAAGTGCTTTATCACATTAAGCTTTCCTACCATCATTGTGAAGAGTATCTCCAAGTGTGTCTCCATTATGTAAATGTGGAAGGCAACAGAGGGAGAGGAGATGACTTACAATACCTCTGACTTGGCCAAAACCAGAAGCCAGGGTCATGGTTTCCGGGCCTCCAGCTGAATGTGAACATGCTATCCTCTCTATCCAAGAAACCAGTGTATCTTTCCTTCCCTCAAAATGCTGTTTAAAGGAGTACAGGCTCTGCTGAACAGAAGGAAGGTCCTCCCCTTCTGCCCTCATGCTTTCCAAACAAGCAACACACACACCCCTAAGGAATCAAACTGCACCTCTACTGTTTGCAACCACTACTGACAAAATTCTTAGTTCATTATGTTGATGAATACCTTGTGGCATTCATTTAAGACAACCCTAACAAATGTGGGGTTTTGCTGTTAAGCAGACTTAAATTTAGACAACTAGCTTAAAAATCAAGTATTACCTTTTTAAACAGCAATTGCATGTAGAAATGACTAAGCAGAAGCATTTACCTGATTAAAAGTCACTTGAGTTTTTATAGGGAATTGTTACATTTAATTTGTAGATTTGCCAAATAAATAGCACTTATTTGGGACTGCCAAGTGTCACTTCACTAAAAACGACCTTTAGTGGGCTGCTAAACCTGTGTGTAGCAACAGACATCCTGTCACACCCAGGATCTCTTGGCCCATGCAAAACACACCTCATGTTTAGAAGCATTAAACTCTCACCAATTCCATGATCAACAGTTTTATCGTTGTCTTTTTTATCACAAGAAAAATCAACATTTTTTGGGTAGTTTTGAAAATGCATGTTTTGAAATTAATTTCTGGGGAATGGTCTGAAAATATCCCTGGGAATAGGCCAGAATGTGTTTTGGTTTTTTTTTGTTTTTTTTTTTTTTTTTAGTTATTTTTATGCTAAATAAAATCTCTTTGATCACTACAGCGTAAAGACTTTTTTGCATTTTAAGCTTTTCACATTTTCAGTCTTAAAAGAATTTAGGTTGGTCTCAAGATGCTATTTTGGGGGTAAAAATCAGAACAGAGACATGAATACATTATTTATCGGCTCAAGCAAGGCAAGAATTTCATTTTTAACTCACACAGAACACATAAAATTCTTATATTTGTTAAACATAGCCTATCTTTAGATTTGTATGCTAACCATTCACTGCCTCTGAATACAGTTTCTGCCAGGGAATCAGAAGCAAACTATTATCTGTGCTAGCAAGTGTGCTAGACTCATCTCCACAGCACCTAAGCATACTCTATCCTTCAGAAAACAAGCCACTGCATTTAGAGTGCTTGCTCTAAATTGAGGGGGTTTAATTTTTGTTACAAATAAACGCTAAAACCTGTGCCCCTCTCACATGCAGGGCTAATTGACAGCAAACCAGTACAGGGATGGACATGTCATACCACTGATTAATAGGGGACTGCCTTCCAAGTGAAGGAGAAAGCCATAAAGTCCATTTCCCAGTGCAAGGTACTCACTGGAAAGCTCTACAACAGGCACTGGCTTTGCTCACCACAGCTTAAAGCAGTCCTGGAGCTCATGACTCTTCCACTGAGACCAACAGCAAAGCCCACTGATTTGATGGGTCAGTCTTGCTGGAACACAACACTAGGTGTTACTACAGGATTCCTACGGTAACTAAAAGCTGTTCAAAATCAGGTCCAAGAGCCTGACGCTACTTGCTTTCTTGAAACACTAATGTGTTTTACAAGTTCGGGGTTCTGGTTTAGTCAAAGCATATTCAAAACCAGCCCCTTAGCAGTAGTCAAACAACAACCCCCTACACCAAAGCAGCAATCAGCTGTAGCTGTAAAATTCATTGTGGAAAATCAGAACTCTTGCAAAAAATAATAGTACTCTCATGCATGTTAAACCGAGCAAACAAACTGTGGAAGGATAAATGGAGAACAACCTCAGTACGAAATAAAAATGAGTTAGAGGAGATGCATTCCACAATGGACAATGGCTCATCGTTTATGACTTACAACACAATGAGCTGATTACTGAATGATAGAAGAAAGATGCAGTTTTACTTCACAAAATTTTCTATCATGAACTAAAGGCAGGTTTCAAGATAAAAGACCAAATTAATTTAATGAATTGCCTCTTTTAACTGGATCCTCTCTTTAAACAGGTATGTCTATTAGACCACCCCATGTCCCAAAGCATATTCACAGGGAAAAAAGGATTGTTGACTTCTAGCTTTTCATAAAAAGCATCATTCATTATTACACAGTATTAACCTCTGTAAATAACAAAGCAGAACAAAACATTAAACCACTATTGTGAACCAGTGTTTAAAAGAGGTTTTGATAAAAACCTGGAAATCATTTCCATCAGCAATGAAGCAGGCTGCCCATTGGAAAAAAAGACAGTTTATTTCTAGGATTATCTTTGGCAGACGGTTAGCTGGAACAATTCTGCTGTTATGAACAAGGTAAGAGATACAGGCACATGGGCTTGCCTTCTCTTTGAGTATTTCTGAAGCCATTTGAAGACTCTCTTGTATATTTTTAAAGCGTTTTAAAAGTTGTTTCAAAGAATTGCTTTGTTTAAAAATTAACATACATCTCCTCAAGTGCTCAGTGGGGAAATGTCCATTGTACCTAGGTGGTTTGGGGAAAGGGGAGGGGTGCAAAAGGGTATTCCCTAAGCAGCACTGAGAAATAGGTATTCGTTCAGAAAAATGCAGGAGCATACCTTCTGGCCAAGAAACAGACTTTTGGTGGACAGGACTGTGAAACCATCTGCAGGAGTTCCCTCTGTTGTGCTGTCAGCACTGGCTGATTTGCTCACTTCTCCCTGCTTCTTCTTCCAAAAATATAGTTAATTAGTTAACTCAAGGATGAGAAAAAAAGTTTGATAACACTACGATATACGACATGCCATAAATGCTCACGGGCAATAAAGTGCCAGGACAAACACAGGCATTTGGAATTTATCCTTTAGTCTAATCAAAGTGACTGATTGCAGCTGAAGGAATCAATAGGAAAAGCGACCTCAGTGTCTGCATATCTACATAAGTCTTTTCTTGCCTACCACAGTACATGCTTCAGATGACCACTGTCTTAAATAAGAAAACAAACAGCCTGAAACTTTTATCAGATCCCTAATGGCTTGTGTGGAAAAAGAGAACGTATTTGTTCACATGTATGAATAGACATTAATTCTAAGGTAAAAACTGACTTGCCAGAGCGGAAATTCTCTCTCTCTGTGAAGAGAAGCTCCTAGATGTCACAAAGTTCTGTTTTAGACATATTGCTTTGTAATCTGTCCGCCCTTGGACACAGGGTCAGAAGAATACTTCTACTTTCTACCTGCCTGGTAGTAGGAAATGAACTGAATCATTCTGTCTTGTTCAACACTGTCACCTTCCTTTATCTCCAGTAAAGCTGTAGGTGGAGAGGGTGTTCCCCTCTGTCACCATTCCTTTTTTTCAACTGTATTCCTGAAGTAAAATAATAGGTTTTAGGAGCAAAATGATTTTCTGAATAGAAACGACAATTAGGAGCATTTTGAAAGGGATATTTCATGGAGATAGTGAATTGACTGCTATGGTTATAAAGTCAATTTGTGCCCAAAATAGTTTCATATTTTCAATAAAGTTACTACTTATGATTTTATATAAATACTTGTTCCTCAACAGTACCTATGCTGAAGCTAAAAAGCACACTTGGAATATTAAGCAAGCCACTGTCCTCCTATTGGCCCTTTCCAGAGTATATAAACTAAATCTGTGGCCAAGAAACTAGAATGACTTAGATGTAAAGGTATATTGGTGCTTTAGAAGCCATAACCATGCTTTGCTTTACACAAATGTTTTGGAAATTAGATTTTCATGGGCCCTATTTCAATTCCCCAGGAGTTTACTGTTAGCCAAATACCAATATAGTAAGCAGACAATACAGTTTACTGTGTGGAAGAAAAACAGAACCCCATAACAGCCTTCCTGCTTTTGTAATCAAGTAAGGGGGAAACAAAAATCCAGATTTAGGGAACTTATTACTGCATGGTTATTAGAAACACTGCACTTGAAATGTCAGCTAACCCGTGTCCTAAGAGAGAAAACTAAATTCAACAGTTCAAAACAAGACTGAAATGATCACTTAAATGACCAAGTAATTAGTAACAGAGACAGTTTCTATTTGACCTGGAAGCAAATTTTCACGTCGTGTTCATTTCATGTGAAAATCACGTACTTCTCTTCCCATTTTTATAACCTATAGCTTGACAGTAGTTGTTTTGTGAAACTAAGATCCTTTATGACACACAGACATTAGAAAGATTCCCTATTCCTACAAAGAAAAAGGAATGAAGGAATGTTCTCCTCAGCTTAAAAATAAGATGTCATTCTTAGGGTTTTTGTTATAAGAAAAATCACATTTTGGTCCTCTTGTTCTTGCTCTAACCTCCATACTTCATTTTGAATGACTTGCATTCATGACCAGGAAATAACACACACACCCCCCCCCCATAAGTCTCATCTCTAACATACTAACAGCAGAGAAAGACATTTGTGGGTCTTCAGCTCAGCCACAGACATCCTTTATAGCAAACAATACAGTGCCTTTGATGCAGCTTTGAAGGCAGCAGTATTGCATCCTGCTTTAGGGGTACTTCTTGCTCCCTGGGTTTCATCAAATCAACTATGAGGAACCTTACACTAAATTCGACCAAACCAAAAATGCATTAAAAACCCCAATAAGCAACAGAAAACCACAAAACTTGAAAACAGGACTTATGCTAACGGCTGAGGGCACTGTTACAAAACTTAGGCTGTTGTTTTCATTCATCATCTAAAATTGAAAAATCCCGCTTTAGTTTGACTTTACTTGCTTAAAACAAAAAAAAAAAAAATAAAAAGAAAACCCAAAACCAAAACCCAACCCTGGATTTTTTGTTTCTTGCAGGCTCATAGCAATACCTGAACAAAGTCCAAGACAGTGCACTCTGCCCAACCCAAGGCAGGCACCTGCACAGTCACAGAAGGCCTGCCCCTGTAGTCACTTCCTACGATCTTTTTGCTCATGGGTCAGGCATGACTTACCCTCCCCACACCCTTCTTCTGTTTCTTGGTGCCTTCAGCCTGTGCCCACCTAAAGACTGTTTCTTACATGCACTCTGTCCTGCAGACCTGTGCACTTCTGAAGGTTGTCAGGCTTCCAGCTGCACTAGGGAGAAGGCAACACTCCCTTCAAGATTTGCTTACACTGTACTGTCATCACTACTGTCAACAACACAAGGAACAGACCATTTACCCTATACACACTACCCCCTGCAGCTACTACTAGCAAGCTTGTTTGGGTTTAAAACGAAGAGATTACTCTACCTTGGACTTCCTTGCCCCTTTCTTGCCGCCTGTTTTCTTTGATACAGTTTTTTTCTGTGATGGAGACTTTGCCTTCTTTGCTGGAGGTGGTGTGATGATGGCTTCCAGTTTTCCTTTTGAACCCCGCTTCTTTGCCAGCAGCTCTGGGTGAATATTGGGTAACACTCCACCACTGGCTATGGTGACTCCTTTCAATAGCTAGTGAGAAAATATAAGAACAAATTGTAGGTGACAAATTCCAGTATTTACTCACCAGTCAATAGCAAATAGTGTTTACTGCAAACATTGTACACTGCCTTGAGATTTAACTGTTTCTTGCATGTTTCTCAACACATTGTCTTTAAAGAAGGAATATGAAATGTACAAAATGAACCTGATCACATATCAGATTTTAAGTATAAAGGGATTACGTATTCATCTCGCACACATGCTTGTAACTATCAGTGGCTCTTGGGCTTGTACAAGGTCTGTTTCTGTGAAGCCCAGAAATGAAAACTGTTAGCCAGCTATGACAGCCCCAGGCATAGATGTGAGAGCAGCTTGTGAGAGAGAGATGAGACCCTAAAGTCCATCATACAGGACTGCAATGGGGACCAGGTTGTGAAGAACCCAACGTGTGTCCTGACTGATGAATTTTCTTAAAAGTGCATTTTTAAAAACCTTTTTTTTTTTTTCTTTAGGAAAAGAAGCTTCAGCTGCAGGGTAACATTTCATACAAATCTCTACACCTGGAAATCTTCCTTAAGAAAAAAATCTTTATGCAGTTGAAGAAAAGAGAATCAAAAGTGTAAAGTTCATTCAAGCCTTTAAAAGCAGAAGTGAAATATATCATGTTCTGCATTTAAAACCACTTCCATTTTTCATACATCTAACAGGGAATAATTCACAATCCAGGAGGATAGAAACACTGACAAAGTCCCTCAGGTACTCCCACCTTCTGTTTTGTGTTTACTGCTCTCCAACCACAGCTCAGTGAGGCCTCAAGCTTACAAAGGGATGATGAAGGGAAAGTATTATCAAATTTCAGACAAAGCCAGAAGGAGGGTGGTTTGGGGATATTATTTTCTCTATTATGATATAAAGGTTCGGAGAAAGTATCTTTTCAGATGTATTCTTACAGCACCTCACACAAAGGCACTTTAATCTTCCCCAGTGCCTCTGGCTGACACCACAGCACTGTAATAACAACAAAGTCCAAGTTTTCTGTGGCCAATTTAAAAGCATCTTGAAATCTACAAAGGACACAGACTTGCAAGAGTTCAAGAGCTCTTAATTCTGTGGTCACAGTGATGGACTTCAACGGGAACAGGATAGGTCCCACTAAGTCCTAAGCTGCGTAACAGGGAAAACAACAAAAAAAACCAGAAAACCTCATCTACAAGATTTTCTCTGTGTCTTTGTAGAGCTTATGACAATGTCCAACTCTAACATAAGTGGTTGTAATACTGCAAGCAAATGTCATATTACAACTCCATTGCATTTTTACACATTTTAAGAGTCCTGAAATGCATAATTAAGCTGACTGTTGCTGTTAGTTACACAGGCAGTGTGCTAGTGAGGGAAGGAGCAGATTCCTGGAGGGATGCTCAATAAGCACAGATCTTGAGTTACAAGTCAGCTTTATGGAAAGACAATTTAAAAAGCCCTAAAGGAAGTCCTTGCCCTCACACGGTGGAGTTTTTTCTTACCTGATTTAATTCTTCATCATTTGCTACAGCCAACAGGATGTGTCTAGGAGTGACTCGACCCTTCTTGTTGTCCCTTGCTGCATTTCCAGCCAATTCCAGAATTTCCGCTGGGAAAAAAAAACAAGCCCCTTTTAATTACACTGTGATCACCAAGAGAAATCGATGTGTTATTTATTAACATCCATGCAAAAAAGATATCTGCTTCTAAAACTGTAGTTTGCTTTTTGTATGTTTACTCCCTGAAGAGTGAATGCAATACACACTTCAAGGGCTGTAAATAGAGTAAACTATATTTACTTTTTTGTCCTTTCAAAGCAGTTCCCCATAATTCTTGACTTTACAGTGTTCTCCTCAAAGCTACTGTGTGTTCAATCCCAGGATCCCACTCCTGTCAGGTGACAGAGTTTTAGATGCACAAATGCTACAGTTTTTTTTTTGCCTCAAACCTGTTATAAACATGAGTTCTGGCTTGCACTGCTTCTACTTTATCACTGGAAAAGATGTTATTCCCAGTTTCTCATTTTAACATTATGGAAGCATACAAGCACACATGCAAGTCAGGACACTAAAAATACATACTGTGCTGCTACACTACAATGATTTAGTTTTTTCCTCTGAGAAGAACTTTCTGTCCAGAAGTAATTGATGAATCATGTTTGTTTGCTGCTAATAAATTATCCCACAGAAGAAAACTCTAGTCCTGACAAAACACATTTAACAGCTGGGCATAGATGGCTTTTATTAGAATTAGGAAAGATTAACTTGTTCCCCTGCAAGGATCTATGAAGCAAAAGGCTGCAGCATTACCTCCTAACTTACCTGTCTTCAACAAGCCTTAGGCAAAGAATGCTATTAATTACAAGAAAATCAGGGGAACGATTCAAGAAGTGACATAACATGTTTACTTTACTGCAATTATGTGCTACTGCTGTCTCCATTATACCTAACCTTTCATCTCTTTCTGTACAGACTGTGTTTCACTAGTGCTTTTGATGCATTTTGTCTTTCAAACCTGGGGACACTTGAAGAAAAAGGGAGGAAAAAACCCCAAACTTTTTTTTTTTTACATCTATTATGCACCAATATATTAAAATTTCACATTAGGCTATGATACTGATTTCACATTTAACAACTGACTATACCATTAAAGCTGTTCCATAAGCTTGCTGTAGAGGCAAATAGAACTGAATTAAGGCATTAATCTGGAAATGAAAAAGACTAAAATCAAAGCCCACATGATCACATACTTTTACCATAACACATAGTAAATCTTAAGTAATACTATATAGCACAGACTATGGCTTCTCATTAGCCCATGTTTAATATAATTCTCCAATTACTTTTTATCCTAAGTCTCATAATATGCTAGCTATGACAGCTGCTTCTGGATGTTCTACACTTAAACTTGATAAAGGATTTTGGTAGGCTTTCACTAGTTTTACGTTCTTCAAAGAGCACCAACTTTATTACAGGACGAGATAGGACATTAAGCCCAAGTCCTCCCAAATTCAACATGTCATGCTGACAATTGCTTTAATTTCTTTTTAAAGCAGGATTAGCAGGGTAAGGTCAACCTGACCATGCTTTCCATTCCTCCAAAGAACTGAATTAAGCTGGTATAATCCTTTTCACATATTCTCAGAAGCCACAGCTTGAACATATGTGGTTCAGCTTGCACTCAGCACTGCACATAGTGACTTGTGGCACAAGACCGGATTCATCTTCCAACAGACAAGCTGGGTAAATTCTGTGCATCCCCACTAACCTCAGAAGGATTCTGTATCTCCCACCTCTCTGCATCAGGAGTTGTTCTGTATCTCAGACATTACTAATGGCTAAAAGGCACATGAAGGATTTGTTGCAAGCAGCGGACTACTTTCGCATTTGCCTCCACTTCCCCCACCTCTGCTCCTTTACTGCATCAGGCACTGCTAAACAGTTGGGCCGTGTTACTCTCTGCGACTGATCAGCATAACTATGCAGACAGGTCATTTTGCAACTAAAGAGCCTAAGAAAGTGTTACGCCTGTAAAGCACAGAGGAATGTTTTATTTGTTCCTCATAAAACTGAAATGTCTGCCTTGTACAGTGGAGAACTGTTCTTGTAAGTGCTAAGCCCTCTTCCTTGGACAGGAAACTCATTTTGAAATTACAGTTTTCTAATGGTCCTTTAGGGAAGTTGAGGTACCCCACTCCCCTTTCAGGAACAGAACCCTTTGCACTGGTGTTGGGGACCACAAAAGTAGAGCTTGGGGAGGGAGAGCGGAGGAGGAGGGCATGGAGGATGGAATTTTTCTTCTGGCCTTCTCCTTAGCTCTCCAATAATAATCAAATACTGCTTGTGCACACAGAGAGATCCAGCAGAACTCAGCTGTGCACACAAGGCTGGTCAAAGGGGGGCTCACCCCTCTTTAAAAGCAAAGGATCATGAGGTATTTGAGCTGAAGCCAACACAGGTACCAAGTTTTGATTTAGCAGTGACATTGACAGAGCACATCCAAACCCAACAGATCCAAGCGCTTACAGATGCTAGAAATGGAGACTTTCTGGATCTGAATGAGGTCTGGACTACTTGCCTGTATTTTGCTTGCAGCCAGCTTTACTCTTACACTCCTTGAATTCTGAAGATTTAAATGGTGTCTCATCCAGGTTTTGAACTGCTTTTAAATTAGATTCAAATCTCTCTCTGTAAGGGAGCTAATTCAAACTGCCAGAATAATCAACTCTGGATTTAGGTGTGGAGCTGGAAAGAGTAGTAGGTGGGAAAAGGTATTTAAAGTTGAGATTGGATCTCAGTTCTTAGGTCAGACCAATCTTTGGAAGTGCCATTCTACCAGGTGCAAAGATTGAGTCATTGAGGAGTTTCATTTCATTAATGATAATCTTCCAACAGTGGGGAAAAAAACAAACATGAAAGAAAGTATCAACTCCTGCAACTGAACAACAAGAGAAAAAGCTTTGCTTGTAAGAGTTGAGGCAAAAGCAAGTTTTAAGAGCTTCCATGACATCAGGATTCACTCAGCTTGTATTTACCCAGCCAGACTCAGCCTGTATTTATTCAGCCAGAAGACCAAAACAAGAACAGTTTACAAAAATGAGGCCTCACAAAAAGGATGGAAGTTGCATAATGTCTATTCCATTCCTTTCATACATTGACTCAAGGCATTTCCCCCCTAGAGAATAATTACAGCACCACCACTCAGGCGAAAGGCAACTCTGAGACACACTTTGTAGAAGGACTGAACACCAAAATCCCTATTTTTTTTTAACAAGGAAAACATAAGTTATTCAACATTTTAAGTTTTTGAAGGTATAATTTTCAAGTATTACATATTGAAACCTTACATTAATATGGAGAGATACATTTTATATTTACACAAGTGGCTTTTTCTGCGCAGGTATGAAACCATCCAGTGAAAAAGCTGTGAGAAGTACACGATTAGGAAAGGAAAAAATTGATTAGGAATGCCATGTCAGCATGGGATATACTCATGTATGCACAGCTCTTGCGTAGCCATAGAAATCTGACTGTAAGATGAACACATTAATGTGATTTACAAGACATAGCTATGATTAATATTTTTCTTTTTACTCATCATTAAGTGGAAGATTAAAGTGGGAAGAGGAAGTCATAGAAGAAAATGTCTCTTAAAACTTAACTTAAAGGCACTTCTGGTATCACCTGAAAATATCCCTTGTAATATACAGAACTAGGCAGACGGCTATGGGTAGTGAAAGCTGCTCAAAGCCTGGTCACAGAACCTGAGCCAGAACCGCTTTTCTTGCACTGGGGTTTTTAAAGTTCAGTTAAGATTTTAACAGGTTGTGAATCTTTGTACTTCAGCCTGAGATAAGATCACAGGAAAAGCTATTCTCAAGGCACTTCCTACTCAAACACAACCAAAAAGTCTTAAAGTCTCCACAGAAACCTCATCCTGAAGCAAGTTTTGAAGGCAAGTTCCTCATTCTTTACTTGCGGAGACTCTGGTCAGGTCTTGGACATCCTCCCAAGTTCCCAATCTCATTATTTGCACTTCCCTGTTTTGCAGTGGTATGACTCTGCCTTGAATACCGTTGCTTTGGTATTTCACAATATTTGGTGCAGTTTGGAACACGAACGCCATACAAGGTTAAAATGAAACAAATTACTATTAGGCCAAAACAAAGCAAGCACAGTAGCAACCGCAGACCTGAATGGAAACAAAGGCAAATGCATTCTTCTCCCACTCTAGTTCATTTATCCTCACTTTCAAACAAAATATTACTGGTCATTTCGGAAAAAAAAATCCTTTAAAGCCTCAATGACAAGGCCTTCAGCTTATCCTGCATTCCAGGCTGTAACACTTTATAAATGTAAATACACAACTGAATCTGGTCCAAGTTCATCCCCAAAATGCGTTTTTTTCTGGTTTTGGTTTACATCTCCAGCTAAAGCCCCACTGTTGCATTGAATCCCTCTGTCCATCTTCTCTTCAGGGAGATGAAATCATAGCTTTGAAACTAAATTCTTAATAACTAACAGGTGATATGCTGACATAAAGCCAATTCCTGAACACGCAAGTTCCAACAGGAACAAGTCAGAGGTTTCTAAAAGCTTGTGAAGCCTCCCTCTCCCCAGTACCAAATTGAAAACAATGTCCAGAAACGAAAGAGAAATGGATGTTGATACAATTCCACTGAGAAAATACATATTTGCAACAAAGCCAACTACATGACAAGGAGTCTGTTTATTGTACTTTAAATTAATCATCCTTCCATCAGGATTTTATTGACTTCAGAATCATTTTCCATGATTCCGGAAGGTTTTAACCCAATCAACCCCAATCAACCAAGACTGTTTAGAGTTTCCTGCATTCTTCTGAGTATTCCACCCAATCCCCCTGGAATCTGCAGTTGCGAGAGTGAAAGTATAATCGTTTAACAACACTTTCTCTCTTAAGTGTTCCAATAAAACAGTTCTCAGCCTTGGTTCAAAGTCATGGAAATCTGATGCGGTGAAAATCAATTCAAGAACTTTTATTGCTTTGAACAAGCCTCGATGAAACCTTAACTCTCAACAGGACAATCATTCTCTTTGGATACAATAAAAAACCCAAACCAAGTCTTTAGTGTCTGAGCTCTATCAAAACTAGGCCCTGTAGAGGAGAACTTGTAACTGTGCCAAGTTATTGTAAGCTTTGCATTTCTGTGAGGCAGATGACAGACTGCTGTTTACATAAAGCTCAAGTTCAGGCCACAAAAGCCACTTCCACTTAGAGCCTTCTGATGTGTCTCACACTTCAGCTCTTTTCTACATTTCAATATCATCCATGTTTTTTTTGGTAAGAGATCCAACACTATTTAACTTCCCAATTCTTTAATTTCCTGGTTTACTATTAATGCAAATTCTGATACATATTTACCTCTCTGAACTAAGTGTCTATATTGACATACTGGTATGCAGTGATAGGGCTTTTATTATGAGAAAATGCTTTGGCTTTTATTGGTTTTCATCAACCCTGATCTGTGTAGCCTGGTGAATAAACTAGGACCCTCATCAAGTAAGCAATTTTGTACTGACCTAGCTTTTTTAAGTTGGCTATCCACTGAAGTCCATGGAACTACAAGACAGAAGAGGCACATACGTGTTTACAGGGCTGGAGCCAAGACAGGACACATTAGTAAGAGAAAACTTCATTTATATTCATTTGAAGCTGATCAATTAATGCATTTGTAAGTTCAGAATGTTGGTCATTCAACTGTCAACAGTGTAAAGCTATGTATCTAAAGAGGCACTTTTTACAAGTACAGCAATGTTAAATCATAACAAGCTCACTTCTCATGACTCAGATATTACTTAGAAGAAGAATGTTACAAAGGAGCTTAGCTATACTGACATTATCAATAGGTCTCTGCTTGCGAGGCTATTGCCATCAACAGCTCTGCGGTATTTTAAGTCCAGTACTGATCCATATTAAAGCCACACAGGATCTGAAGTGGTAGTTTCATGCTTGCTCAAATAAGGCACAAGCCCTGCAAGCCCCCAATTTATTTTAAACCTCTTTTGGGACACAGTTTGTAGCACAACACTGTAACAGGGACTAGTGCTTCTGTTTAAATAGAAGAAATGTATCTTGGTGAATGCATGTTTCAACAATATCAACAAGATACTGTCGATTAATTATAGTCTTAAATTTCATTACTCCCTAAGGACCATTATTTATGGTAGTCTCAGAATGACTGGAACTTGAACCTGCTTTTAACCTAATCCTTTTTTGCTGTGGACCTCTGAGCTCCCCTCTGCTTCCAAGCAGAAGTTCAGCAGTACATTTGCTTTGACAAACAGGGCAAAGCATTGTTTTCCTCTGTGACCCTGGAAAAGTTTTCAGCAGCAAGCAGAACAGGAGAGGTGAAGAGCAGTTCAAGTTGATCAGTTTGCACATCGGAAAGTGAGCATCTGAAACTTCCTGCACTGAGGAAGGACTTTCATTTTGCAGCCTATCAGCAGCTGGCTTAACAAAGTTTTCCACATAGAAAATTAATCAAGGTGAAAATGCAACGAACTGAACTCCAGCACGTGAACCTCCATTAAGGGATTCTGGTGTCATCACAAAGCCTGGAAACAACACTCGGGTAAGCGCCAGAATGCCTCAGATGAAATTCTACCCATGGCATTCAGAAGGTGCTTGTTTTACATTTGAACAAAATACAGGATCAATAGTACACAACAGGCAGTAAAAATCCAGTTGAGAGAGAAAAATCTAATGGAGAAAACACATTTAACATTTTCTCCTACCTTCCTTCACTGTGTATAGGACAAATATAAATCAAAGTCTCATTTCTTCTGTATTACTGTTCCCCTGCTGTTTTATAAACTTCTCCCTCTCCTCATCTGCTATGACATTTTGGCAACTGAAAATTATTTACAGTGGAGAGAGGACTATGGGGGCCACTGAGAGCAGAAATCACTTGCAGGCCTGGTTCTTGCTGCCTTTAAATATGCTCTAGAGATTTCTATGTTTTAAGGGCAAAGTAGTATCTTTTTCAGTTAGCAAGAAAGTTTAGATTAGATTGTAACTTGTGCAAACTACCCATCTGAAATAAACACACCTGATTACATATATGGCTGCACCAGTTCTGACAAATACAAACCACACAACTTCATCCGAGTCAAGTCTGTGGCCATTCTCTGGACTGACCTAGTATTTTTCTTTTGATATAAACTGGTACTGATGCCCTACTTTGCAGAGCAAATAGGAGTGGATTGTAGTTTTCTGCAGTACACATTAGGGAGGATAAATACACAATGAACCATTGTAAACAAGTGCCACAATAAGAAAAGAAGACAAAAGGAATTACCAACACCAAGCTTCTTGCTGTCTTAAAGCAAGTGATAACGCTTAAAATTAGTTCTGCAGCAGAAGCAGAAATTGATCAACTATGCTGATTATTCCCTGCAAGACAGGCAGCACTGCATGAAGTGCTACTGCAAAGAATGAAGAACCATGCATTATAGCTTGTCAGCATCCATACTATTCCTCCAGACTAAAGAAAGGAAGTGCATGCACTTGCTTCAGTATTGGTAAAACTCAAAGGTACCTTCTGCACATTCACCCATGAACAGACATTTGCATCCTGTTTACAGTGGACATTACACTTTATTTCCTTAGATGAAGAGCAGGTAGTATGCTTAAGAAATCAAACTGCATACACTGAGTAGGCTGATGAGAAAATTACACTGTAATATTACTTATAAGGAAGAAGAACATTTAGTGAATAACTAACAGAAGGAGAATACTTGCTGTGCAGCCTCTTTATGTCAAGTACACTTAAATGGAAGATAAGGAAAACCACTTTATTAGCTAAAGACCAGAAGACAAATTGTACATCTAATAACATTGTAGTTATGATTATTTTTGAAGTTGCTATAACAGACAACACAGGGAAGATGCACCGCAGCCAGCCCCTGTAGATGAAGCTGTCAGAAGCTAAGTGACTGAAATTCAGCACAGCAAAGACACAGTTTTTAGTTTACAGCAACTGAAGCAACCAGACTAATTCCTATGTGCTAAAACGGTGTGTGCTCCTGCTAGTAGAGCTGTACTGTGTATAAACAGGCTGATACAAAAGTAAGAACAGCACTAATGCAGTTTGAAAAAGCATTTCATTGGGTATAAACTGAAGAAGAGCTTAAATTACAATGGGCCCATACACTACAGACAATTAGAAACTCTATATTTTTACTTCTAATGAGTAGCTGTATATATATGGTAACAGTAAGTTACCTTCAAAGTACCAAGTGGATAAGTCACAACTACAGATAGATCACAAACATAACTGCAAGTCTGAACAGCTGGAAGCATTATGGAAGTTCAAACCTCAAACTGAACCAAACCAAAACCTCAGATCTGAGCACATTATGGGCTAATTTCAGATTTACAGAGTTAAGCTTTAGCAAAGGCAGCAAAATTTAGCACTTCATCTTCTAAAGGATTAAAATAAGTGCCATATTCTGCACACACATGAGACTGTTTTCAAACCTTAGTAGGTTCCTTTCTATTAGGTCACATCCCTGCCATTTCCCCTCATGGTCTTTTCTGAAGTCCTTCTTTCCTACAACTGTTTTTGATAGGTTCCTTCTCTCCTTCCTGAATGCACAGGATTGAGTTTCTGATGTAGCCAATTTATTAGCATGCCACTTCACATGGTCTCCTTCCTATTATGTCACGTTCCTGCTTATACTCTGAAAGAGTTGAAGTGCTTTGATTTAGTCTCAGATCATGTGCTGGCATGATCACCTTTAAAAGCTCTCCTGAAGAGAAGTCAGGATTTCTCTGAGTTTGTAAAGAAATAGGTAACAAGAGGTAAAGAGAATACAAACCAAAAAGCTCCAAGCATCCCATTTCACGAGAGTGTTTCTGAATTATACTGGAGAAAATAAATGACCCGAAGTTCAGAAAACATACTGAGAATTAAAGGAAAAAAAATACACTACACAGAGTGTGGAAAAACTTACAGAAAGAGAAAGGGGAAAAAAACCCTAAAACCACCAGACTGAAAGAGTCACAAACCATAGAGCTATTGCTAACTTGGGAAAGAAAAGAGTATCTGTGCTTTTGAGATGTGTTTATGTAAGAGAATGAAAGAAAACCCTGAGATATAAGATACTAAGACTACCTACCTTGTCTTCAGAGGAGGAGAAAAAAAATCAACCAACAAAACCAGCTTAAACATATTTAAAGGAAGAAAACAAAACCAAACAAAAGGTATCTTTCCCCTTAGCTTTCCTTCCCCCTTTCCTTTTCTCTTTTTCTTAAGGAAGCTGTGTATGCAAGTAGTTTTGGCTTTGTTGTTGTTAACCTCCTCAGACAGTTTCCCAAGATGCCCAGCAGTTAAAGAAACACCTTTATTTCCCAGCCTATTCTCAGCTGGCCAAGCCACCAGTACCTTAGTAAACACTTCAAATCAAAGTGTTAAGCAATACCATGTGCTGCTCATTAGCAGTGCCTGAAGCTCACCTGTATTGTTCTACTTTAAAAGGGCAGCATTCAAAGCACTCTTCACCCTAAGAAGCATTTTATTTGAGTTGTTATTGCTGTAAGCAGGAACCAAGCTGAAGGAAATGTTAATTTTTTTAAAGCCATCTAGGAAGTTTAAAAGCATTCTTTGAAAGGACAGGCCCAAAATAAAGAAAACTATGAACATGGACAAGTGAAGGAAACAGAAAGGTATCTGATGGCTAAGAAAATTCAATAATGTAATAAGAACACCTTACAGAAAACAGCTTCTCTATTATTCTCTAATATTACCAACCTTCACCATTAAGGGAAGAAGAAACTTTACAGCAAAAAAAAAATAAAATAAAATGGACTACTTCTGCTCTTCAATGTCAATATCCATTATAAGATGTAACTAAAATTGTCTTAAGAGTCAGGTCACTTCAGTTTTAAATGCTCCTCCCAGTAAAGTTAAACCACATCTTGCTACTATGTGCTTAAATCAAAGCAAGAATGAACTGTATTGTTTCCTCAGAGGCTCCATTACAGCTCAGAGACTACTCTCCCTTGAAACGCTTGAACCTGGTGCAACCAAAATACCAACATAAGCAGATGCATTGGAAAAAGAAACACTGCTATGAGAAATCAGACTGAATTAAAGCTTTTCCTTCATCACGCTAACAGCATCTCTATCCAAACAGTAATCCATCTACCACTTGTGCTTTTTGCTAGATCTCCAGCCTACTTAGAAGTCAATCTGGCCATGTGAATGCGACTGAACTGGCAATTTATTCTTACCCATTTTTTGAAAGCTGTCATGGATTCAGCAGCAGCATTTTTCTTCTTGGTGGCTGGTGCAGTACTGTGTTTTTTACTTTCGGCCTGGGAACAGTGCTGATAACACCGATGTTTTCAGTTACTGCTTGGTAATGTTTTGGTCTAATCAAGGACTTTCTGAGCCTCATGCTCTGCCAGGGAGGAGGGGAAGCCAGGAGGAAGCAGAGACAGGGCACCTGACCTAAACTGACCAAAGAGGTATTCCATACCACAGCACAAGATGTAAAAATGGAGAGCAAAGACCCAGAAGGGTGGGGGTACACTGCTTGGCCTGGCTGGGTATCAGTAGTGAGCAGCTGTATTCTCTTTCCTTGTATTTCCCTTGCCATTATTGTTATTGGTGGGAGCAGCAGTGGTTTGTTATACCTTAGTTACTGAACTGTTCTTATCTCAACCTGTGGGAGTTGCATTCTTTCAATTCTCCTCCCCATCATCCCAGAAGCTGGGGGGAAGAAAGAAGGGGGAGTGAGTGAGCAAACTGCGTGAAGGGCTTAAAACATGACAAAAGCCAATATTGCAAAAAGCCTGTATGTTGATGCTATTGTAGGTGGGGTTAGTTTTCCATTAAAAGACTACTTTTGTATATTTGTGGGGTAAATGCAGCATTTTAAGTTTCATTTAATTTGAGAACTGTTACGAAAAGATCTTTACTTTCATGTCTAGTTGTGTATGTCTTCGCATTTTCTTACTCTGAAACTCCTTTCTAAATGGAAGAAAAATAGCAGTTCCATTCTCCTCCAAGAAGGTATTGTGAGGAGAAGATAATGACTTAAGGCATTCTCATTCTCATGTGATGAGAGGAACATAGGAATGAATACACACACAAGCAAATAAGCTGTGTTGATGCAGGGCAGAACATCAGTGCGCATTTATACACAGACTTAACAAAACAAACTGCAAGCAGCATATGTAGTCTCAAAAATAATCTGTAAATTCAACAGAAATGTTTAAGCAACACTGTAAGCAACCTCAGCCCTGAGTAAACAACAAGAAGCTCTCTATGTAAAAGGAATGCGTACGCTTAACAGACAATTATAACCCAAGTTATACACTGCAACACTGTAGGCCCAGCCCTTATTCACTGATGTTAATGAATCCCTCTGTCTGCCTATGTGGAAGAAGAGTTTACACGTCAGAACAGATGCAGTGCCGGAATGCACAAAAGCCATCCAAGCTGAGGCAAGGGTAGGGGGAAACCTTGATTTTGGCTTAGATGTGTGATCATCAAGCATGCACTTCAGCTACAACTTCTTAGTCATCTATAAATCCAAGGATCTTTCTCATTTTTCCTGTGCAAAATTCAGTTTGCATTATTACTTTCACGTTGTTCAGCAAAACCTACCAGTCAGATATTCCAGTACAGCAGCCATATACACTGGAGCACCAACACCAATTCTGTACTTGGGATGGCCTTTCTTAATGTAACGTAGCATTCTTCCAACAGGGAATATGACCCCAGCCTTTGCGGAACGGGAAGTCTTGGTTGACTTCTTCTTTCCACCTCTGCTGGACATTTTGGCTGTGGTGGCTCTGGAATAGCACTCTACAAATTAGGAAGGAAACAAAAAAGAAATAAAAGGTTATCAATAAACAGATATTAATAAGGACTGATGCTATAATACCATATATTTAATTTCTAGACACAGCAGTACTTTGGGGTAGGCAATGCATTGGGGTGCTTAAAACATATAGACAAGTTGCCTTTTTAGAGTATATACAAGAATATAAAGCAAATATCCTGTGGAAAGTTATCTGCCATTGCAACCCCAGCATAATTTTATACAGTAAATATACAGGCCAGGGAAATATTTTCCTACAAATTTGCTTTGGAATTACTTTTCTGAAATTCCTAACAGATTAAAGCCAGTACCATGAATGAAGTGTGATGACTACCTAATGTAAAGTAGAGCTTCTGCGTTGAAGCAGAGGATGCTTTCTGCAAAAACACAACCCTTTGCTCTCTGGATAAAACTCCTGACTGGGCATTTGAACAGCTGTGGTAGAACTGTTATGCTCATGAATAGCTACGTTCCTAACTAGGAAAAATTGTACACACTAAGGCTTTCATAAAATGGATTCACCTTCCTTAAAAAAATAGGTTTCTTTCAAGCATGTATGAATTCACAGAACAAAGCACCATGCATAACAAAACACACTTCCTATACACTAAATGTTCTATTTTTAGAAAGATCTGAAATTAATCCCTTTAAATTTGAGCCAGCCACCTCCACATCAATGACAATACTGCTTCAGCATGCCCTCTAGGAAGCTGATGAATTTCCATCTGCAACCTTTCCTTAACATAATGGTGGTCTAAGCACCCAGATCTGACAACTTTATCTCAGTGGAGATGTCCTACTGATGATACAGCTGTCAAGCATATTCTTTTTCTCTCATTTCTGCTCAGGCTGTAAATAGAAGCTGACAAATCCAAAGAGGTGGAGAGTTTACAAGCTCTCAAAGTATCTTTAAAGGTTCAGGCAATGTGCTAGGTTTTGAAATTAACTCAAAGAAGAGTCCCCACCTTTCCTTCCCTTGAGGCTGAACTCTAGAGAACCAGAGGCATGTGTCAGTGATGGACACACTTCTGTGCATCCTTGTTCATTCCTTGCTGCACAAATCCTACCTAATACAAATGCAAATTTGCAGGTGTGTTTGTACGCTCCACAATGGAGCCCCTGTAAGCCTGCTTTCCTTTTCTATTTTCTTCCTTTATTGTGCATTCTCTCCTTATGAACCTAACTGTATTTGCCATACATCTGAATCCACAATGGGGCAAGTTCAGAATTAGGCAGAACAGGTTCACCAATCCCACTTCTCAGTTTTGCAACTTCTGTTACGTGCTAACATGTCCTCCAGTCTTTTACACCTCAGTGAGTCTCTGACATTCAGACTACATAACTATCAATGAAGACCACTCAGGATAACTAAAGAAATACATCAGACATCACTTTTGCTTTCTGCTTCCATGCTCCACTTATGAAAGAGTCTGTACTTGCACAGCACATTAAGTAAAATAAATGAAATGGGTTTACTGCTTGTTAGAGGTAAAGAAAACAATCCCATCTTAGTAGCTCAGATGGAAGTCATGCTACATTTATGAAATATGTCAGAAAAAAAGACAGGAAACTGTGGAAGGGGAAAACCACCGAAAGGGCTCCTTCTCCTTTGCTCTGCTGTGAGCTCAGCTCTGTAATAAGTATTATTCTACGATGAAGAGGACAAAAGCCCATTTTTTTGCCTTGAGAAACTAACTGGAATGCACAACTGGCTTCAAAACTCCTTCCATTTCATTGCACGTTCTCTTCTAGTTAGTTCTTTGTCAGCATGAAGCTGGGTGTGGTTTTGAGTTGGCTATGAACTTTCTGCCAGAAATTATTTTCACAGTTCATACTCCATTTACATCAGTATCAGGCATGTTTAACCTCACAAATGTCGAATTGTTCACTGAACCAAACACCAGGGAAAGCAGGCATTAGAAATACCTGTGCTGCTAGCTTCCCCCATAATTCACATTTGCTTTGGAACTGACACTCAAATAATGAAACCCCTGATTTTTCTAGGTAAAACCTGCAAGCCTTAAGTGGGAAGCTTCTACAAACCAGTTGGCTTATCAGTTTATGGGATAGTCAGAATAGCTGGAAGAGTATATGTAAGTTACTACTTCCTAATGTTGTGAGGTTTTTTTTTTTACCCTTTAGTAGAGTGTCATCTAGCTACCAGCTGCTGTAATATTTACATCAAAGGATGATGTAGCAACACCAAATTACTGCCAAAGAGGCTTTCAGAGAGCTGGAGGAAGTACAGCTCACCCAATCTAAAAATCCAAATGGGAGACACACACAGACAGCTGTGCTGTAGTTGGAAACAGGAAGAGATGAAAGAGCACTGCCCCTTCATTTTTAGTTCCAAGAAAACAACTATTCATAGAGAAGGAAGTGGTTCCTTCACACACTGAGACAAATGGGTACTGTATATCACTGTCTCCGGATACATATCACATATCCAGGGCAATGCTAAAGTTTGTTGTTAACGTGCTGTCATCATCAGTCACACTAAATTGACCTCCCTTATATCACCCTTGAGCAAAACACTTTGCTGTTGACTTCCAACCTCCTTCACCTGATGTTCAGAGGTTCTTCCCTTTAACATACTATTTCTATCCAATACCTTTAAGTCTTTTGTCATCTGCAGTTATCTAACACCTACCCATGTACAGAATGGCATATTTTCTTCTTTCATAATAAGCTTATTTATCACTTCTGCAGATTCTAGAGGTTTATTTCCTCCTTTATTTTATACTCCTGATCACATTTCTCTCATTAATATTCAGGATAACCCAGGACCTCTCTTGACAATTAACCTGATCCTCTTACACTGTACATTAAGGAGCTTTCTAGCTGGAAGTTTATTTGTAAAATGTGATAAAGATGAGCTTAAGAGCTTCCTGTCTCATGGATCCCACTCCGACATGTAGCCAACAATTGTATTCCTAGATGTTTGGAATTTCCCTCCCTCCACCCCCACTAAGTTTCAAGTACCACTTTTAATTTTGCCAACCATGTACTTCAGAAGGGGGAGAAAAAAAAATTTGGGCTTAATTATGGATTCAACATCATTACTTCGTAGGAGCTTTCTATTCTGCCTTTGAGCTGAGGGATGGCCCAGTGATCTTCCAGAATCTCTTCTTTACTCTTAGCCCTTCATAGCAGAAGGGAAAGGGAGAAGATTTCCCTTGCAACAGTCACCAAAAAAATGTATTAAAGTTGAATGTAAAGAGCATGGCAACAGCTCAAAAAACAAAACTGTGTGCCTCACATGTTCTCAAATGGTTTATCTTTGTAACACCAGAAACTCTGGAATGCTGCCAACATTAATGAACCAGAGCTGTGTGCTGAGTCACTGCTAGCCAGCAGATGAGGGAGGTAACCAAAGGGAACCTTATCACACGTGCCATGGTTCAGACAAGATTTAAGCAGAGTAATTAGGACAAAAAAGTAAATAAATCACAGTCAGTGACAGTCAACGGACCAGTCCTTTCCTTCCTGTACCCACTGCTGCCTTTGCCATGGAATTTCTGAGAAACTTTACCAAATACAGTGCAAAGTTTCCAAAGATTTTACAATAAAATGATTTTATTTCAGTGTGACAGTTCACTAAATTATCATTGTGATAACGAGGGGTTATCACTCAGGAGTCAACTTACGACTTTCAATCAAATTTAACCCCATGTTCTTCACTGGCTCTGCTGTGCTTGGACACAGCTTGCCCTAGTTGCAGAGCTGAGCACCTGAGTCATAGGCTTTGGAAAACCCCTTAAAGACTGCATCAAGATTCACAGAAATGAGAATCTGAAGATATATTATTTGGCTCACAGCAAAGCTTCAAGCGACAAAGCTGTCCTGTAGCCACGTCTTTGCAAGCCAGAAATGCATTTTCTAAGAAACAAAGTAATATTAAGGTGTAGTGATGAAAACAGCAGAATTAACATTTTTTTTTTGTTTGAAATTGGCTGTCTCTGTGTGAAGACAGATACCCTGCTAAACCACACTTTCAAATACCATCTTCTTAAAATGCACACAGGCATCTGTTTTTCTGAAAGGTTTAAACCCCTATCAAAGTACAGTCTGCACATCCTGGTAAAGTGATACCTGATTTCCAAATACCAGTACTTCATTAGCTCAGTCAATCTGACACCTTCATCAAACAGTAGTAATAAACCCCCTGCTATTAATGGCTTTCAGGTAGTGGTTCTTAGTGACTTAACGAATTACTATGAATGCTGCTGCTGGCTTCATGGGCTTACACTGGTGTATTATCTGCACTCAGCAAACAGATGATTTAATTTGTATTTACATCACCACATCAGTAAGTAGTGAAATCCAGGAGAACACCACTATAGCATAAAACCCCCTAAGATACAGTGATTATTCTTCTCTTCTTTCCAGTACAAAAACTGAGATGCAAAGTTCATTTTTGTATCTCAAGAGATTATCTGCAATGCTATTTTCTTTACATAGTTTCAAAAGATTAACAACATAAATGCTGCCATTCTCTGTTTTATTTATGTTCTATAACAAAAGCTGCTCACTGAACTCTTGAAAAAGGTGCATTTGGATTTGCTTTGACAACTAACTTGCTCTGTTCATGGCTAATCAGAAGCTAGTCTGGCATATTTACAAAGTGCACTGCTTATAGAATTGCTATTAAATGGTCTCTAATAACATTTACCTACCACAACAGCATCTCAGTCTGTAACTGTGGTTTCTAGATACAATGGCAACAAACGAAGAGCTGATCACTCCTTTATCATTTGAGCTGACATGATATCAAATTCTAGCTTAGGTGTTTTATCAAGGCAGTAACTCTTTGTGGTTTGAAACACAGAGGAGCAAAACTGGTTGTGAAACAGCCCTTCCAGGACTATGTTAATTTCTCATCTGAAAAGGCAGCACCTTACACAGATGTATTTTCACTTGGAAAACTGAGAGAACATTAGTCATATAGGAATGCCCAATAGGCATACTTGCACTTTCTGTTACAGACTAAAATTCCCCTAGTGGTAATGTAAATAATGGGGAAAATAATATTTTCCCAGAATCTGTGCACAAAACAAAGTACCATTACACAACTGGATTCAACTGGCAAAAGTCCCTGTCTCCCACAATGGGTCTGAAGCCCCCAAACAAATATCCCCTCAAGGTGCAAACCTCCACAAACAACAGTACTGGGAGTATGACAAGCATTTTAGCTGGGCATTCTGCCACCAATAGTTAGGCAAATGTAAATACAATTGTCTTCACTGACCACTGCTGGAAGCACTGCATGAAATCCAGCCCATTTGTACACTACAGCGCTTTGTGTGCCAGGTAGGAAGCATAAACTTTGATGCAGGACCTTAAATCACTGGACCATTTATGAATTCGACATTCATAACTGCTTTAAAGAATGTTTTGAAGACTTCTTTGCCCCTAGACATTTTTGGAAGGAAAAAAAAAAGCAAGAAAGAACTCATGTGGATGCTTCCCAAGGAAAAATCCAGATGCAGACTGAAACTTAGATGCTATACTGCTGAGGGAGCGAGTGCAAAAATTCAGTCCGGTGAGGAGACCATGAATTGTGTGATTCTAACATCATTCCTTTTGGAGCAAGGACCATGAGCTGAATCCTACCATCCTCTCTTCAGAAAAGGTCCAGACAAGGAACTGCAGCTTACTGATGTGTTTATAGCATCTTTCCCTAAGGAGCAAGTTCTTCACAAGCACTGCAAGTTTCTCTTCTGATTTTACCACTAGAAAGCACTGAACTGACGACAAAACCTAACGCTCACTTTGCTGCCCACTGGGTCAATATTCTGTCTCCCAGGACAGGCTCTCTCTGAAGGCTCCTTTTATCTCTTGGAGCATCAGTTCCAGATTCCTGCTCCTTTATGATCTTACTGGGGCAGGACTACTTTTTATGTGTTAGAGAAAACAGACCTTGATCCTGGTTGACAGAGTTGTATAAAAATACTTGTAAATTTCTTTGAAAGCACAAGATTTGGACCATTCTTCCAGATTGTGACTAAATCTTATCAAGAGAATATAACCACTGTGTTATTGGGATCTTTTACCTGCAGAACAAAACAACTCCTAAGAACAAATTTTAACATGCTGATTTAAGGCTAAGTTTGCACTGGTGGACTTCTCTTTTTGCTAAGGCTGATCTATTAAAATAGGCAGCGTTTAAGCTCAAACGCTCCCTATGTTACTGTCATTAATGAAAATCCAGTCTTACTGCTAGTTTTTAGATCAGTTATGGTTTAATCTACACTGTCAACATTTGGTTTTATTGGCAATCAGAACACATGCTTTACACACAACAAAATAAAGTTACTCTTTAGGAAGTCAGAAGATCTAGATGATTTCAGTGCAAAAGGTTACAATACATAACATGGCAAAATAATGCACCATTACTAAGTAAACAACTTGTAATTCCCTTCTTTCAGAGCATTTAAATAAACTCCACCAAAACCCCAAACACAGTGGGTAGTTTTCTAGGGACCAGTAGACACAGAGCCTCTCACAAACAACTGCAACTTTTCAAAGCAACTAACTGTTTTGTTTCCACTTAAATTGTGTAACTCTGGGGTGTACCTAAGAGCCCAGGTTCTGTTTTGGCTAATTGCTCATTTCTTCTGCTCTTCGGAATGGGAGAGGCAGAGGATCTGCAAAGTTCCCTACAGACCTGTTGCTAAGTGACAGCCACACACAATCCTGGAGAAAAAATGGTTGTTTGTTCGTATGGTCAAGAGTTAAATAACCAGCCTCATTCAACTATATTTCAACAACTGGTCTCTTTCCATCAAAAATAACAAAGCAACCTCAGCTTTACACCACCCTACTCACATATGAGCTGGTTCCAGCAGCCTTCATGCCCCTTCTGCAACTAACTGTTAAAGATTACAGAGAAAACAAAAGGATTATAGGAAGATACAAGTTACAGGAACAATTTGCTCCCCTTAGTGTCTTTTACATGCAGAAACACATCAGCCTTTGGTCTAAATCCAGGCGCTCCTGCAATATGCGTTGTGCAGAGCCTTAGGAACCTCCATCCACCTGCCCTGCAGTACTTGCAGTCCCCTACGAGGAACACCCACACCCAGGGAGTCCGTATAGGTTGCTCAGATCCTGCAGGCAGACATATTGCGGGCTATACAAGAAGTGACAGTCTTAAAAGAATAAGAGGCCCCGTTTCTAGCTGAGTATTTATTTCTGCCAATCTTTGAAGCCTTCGCTTATGGTTTTAATAAGCAGCATTTGGCTGTTTTTTCACAAAGTCATTCACATCTGGCAGGTAACTTTCACGCCACAGCGTCTTCATCCCAATGTGAAGCACACTCAAAACACGTCCTGCTGCTTCTCACTCGCGGTCTCTCTACATCGCGGTCTCCTGCCCAATAGCCCGTAGTGGGAAAGCCTCAAAACGCGTCCGTGCAAAGGCAGTGAGAGGCGAGGGGCCGTGGCTCAGCACCACCAGCCCTGCCCGGAGCCCGCTGCGCTCCTTCCACCCCCGTCACCACGGCCCCGCTGCGGACTCCACACCGGCAAAACCCCGCTGCCACCATTTCGCGGGGAGTGGGACGGATCTCCCGGCTTCTCCCGAAGCACAACGAGAAGCGGCAGAACCGACAGATCGCTCAGTGCGGCCCAGGTTTACCTCAGGGAAGGACTGGCAGGGCGGGGGGGACAGGACCCCACCTCCCTCACAGCCCACCCCGGCACCCCCACCTCCTCCTTCCCCACACAACCAAAGGTAACGCGGACGCTCCTCCTGCGGCAGTGACTTACAGCACGGCCTCCAGCGGCAAGATGTCTCCCGTGGGCCGGCGGCGGCCCCGCTCCCGCTGCCTCCACCGCTGCCTCCGCTCCGCCTGCGGGGCCAACGGGAACGGCTCAACGGGCTACCGGCCAGCTCCCACAATGCCTTGCGCGGCCGCGCGTCATATCCCACTCCCCCTCTCCCGTCGCGTCCAACGGCCGCTCCACGCGGTGCTCCTCCCCTCACGGACCCGCTTTAGGAGGGGGGGTCCCTGGTTCGGCATTGGGGAGGGGTTGTCTGCTTTGCTTCTGTGGGCCTTCAGGTCCCCATAGTTTGGGGGATACGGTTCTCCAGCTCCTGCGGTGGACGGCTGCCGTGCGGGAGGCCGGTTCGGCTGTGGATAAGTCTCTTCCCTGCGTGTCGGGCTCCACAGCGTCGCCCGGCCCTCCTTTCCCTGCGCCTGGCCATTGTGTGTTTCCTCTCAAGCCTTAGGCGGGGAGGACAAAGTGGGGAGTTAATGTCGCATCCCTACCGAAGTGAAGTTTCTTGGTCGGGGAGAGAAGAGAATGAGTGACTGTATGGCTTGCTGCTGGTGCTAGGCGTACGCGCTAGAGCTTCTCTTCCCCTGTACAAAAGTGACTTGCTGCCATTTTACAAAGGCCCCAGATGAAGCATTCCGAGGAGTTTCCACGTGGGTGATGCGGATATCCTGGAGCTGGGAGCACTGGGTTGCTGCTGCTCACCCACCCGGGTGACCGTCACTGTCCTCTCCTGGGTCTGCTCAGAGAAGCAGCCCTTCAGAAAGGGTATGTGAATTAACGGGCGAGAAGACATGGTAGACACAAGGCTGCGTGTGTGGAGCCTATAAAAGCAATGCGCAATTCCACAAGGCAAGCTCAAGCATTGTAATTACAGTAGAAATGGCCGGGCTTGGCAGGTTTTTTTCAATACAGCTAAACTCTGTTGCCCAAGCCATCTCTGATTACCTTTCTGTGCCGCACAGCCTTGGCCTGGCTGTGCTCGCCAATGCTAATTGTAACCTGAATGCTATTCACACACAATTTTGCCTAACAAAGCCTCCCTGCTAAGGAAAGTACCCTATAGTCCCTGATTGCCCTTAAGCCAAGGGTATGGATACAGTACCATCTGCCATGGCTTGTCTTACACAGCTGAGGACACACTGCTTTCCCGGTGTTCCATCCACACAAACCAGCTCCCTTCCCACTTCCTCCTCCTCCGTGTTCACAGCACAGCAAAGCTCTGCTCCTTTTTCCTTGCTGGTACTGCTACCCACACAGTAGCCCTTCCCACATGCTGTGCAGAGCACCAAGCAGAGCTGGTTCTTCATTGCTTGGCTCTTCCCACTCCATTTTGCTGTCACCCACACAAGTTTTATTTAAAACAAAAAGCCCCAACAAACCCCAGATACCTCTGGTGACATGAGCTGCAAAGGGCCATGTGGAATTTGAAGAACCTCCCAATGTTGTGTAATGATACAAGGCTACATGATGAAGGGAGCTGATACTCAAGGGCAGAAAGGAGTCACCTAGGAAACCCGGATAGGTTGGTTTCTGTGGCCTTCTACTGTCATTATTATGTCTGTTTCAAGGGGAGCCTCTGGATTTTGTGCTTTAGAAGGAGGCTATCCAAATACATTTGGTGAGACTTTCTGACGTGAGAGCTGCCTGAGTTTGCAGAAGGCCTGGGCAATTTGTCCATGGAATAGGATGCCAGCATGCAGGCTGCTGTTGGTCATTTTGATGTCAACAGTGACTGGCTCACCTCCTACCAGAGCACACGTTTATCATACTGGGTCTGCAGAGAGCACCTAGTTTGAAAGCACACAGTGTGTCACAAATGTTTAGAAGGAAGCATTAGTACAAAAGTCTGTGAAGCTACACTCCATAAACTACCTCGCTAAACCAAACCTTGGCTTACATTTTATTCCCTTTGCCAGTTTAGTGATGTATTTATTTATTTATAGAATGATAAAAAGCACCTTTCCAGAGCTCCTTTGTCTTTATGATTAATATAAATGGTTCCTAATTTTACATCCTTGTGTTCTTACTTCATTTTGACACCATTGCTCTCTAATCAGTTTTAGCAATCTCAAAGGACTATTTGCAGGTGATCATTCTGAATGATTGAGAATATAAACACCTAACTTGTTTATGCAGCATAGGTGGTGGAGAAGGAATTATTACTTGTGAGGGGGCAGAGCAGTGTGGGAAGAGTTGTGGCTGATGATAATCCTCTTAATCTTGGATAAGTGTTTTCACTTTGGGATAGCTATCTTAATTCTGAATGCATCTCCTCATTTCTCACTGGTGTTTGTCACTGTGGGTTTATTGGATATTAAGAATGCCTCTCCTACGTTACTTCAGCTTCTGAAGTATCTCTGGAGGATGTAGTGTGCTCAGCCAGCAGGTCCCTGCTGTTTTCCTTCCACCTTCTCATGGTCAAAAGAAAGTATAGATTTCTCAGGCATGACCTACTTCATTGAAGGGGCTGTCTGAACCTCATTCAGCTGCTTAGTGTCCTCTCTGTTTGCAGACTGTCTGACTAATCCATGCTTTGGTTAACTAGGTTCTTCACATATATGTACCTGTAACATGCATACTACTATTGACATTCTGACATTCTCGCATTCTCTGTTAGATGGGCAGAGTGACCTTGTCCCAAATCCAGCCAGTGCTCATCATGCTCTTAATGCAACCCACAGACTGAATATCTGTCCCAGAGGAGTATTAACTGTGATTTCCAGAGGGCTGACACCGGCCTTCCAGCAGACTGCTGTAATCCACCATGGTTGTTAACTGCATTGAGACATTATGCACTACAGTACTTAAATGTGCGTGGGACAGGTCTTTTCTTTCCCTTCTTTCTGATTTCTAGCCACCATAAAGATATGCAGCTTCCCCATTATTCCAAATTAGCACATCAAGATCCGGAGCTTCTGCAGGTGAAATTGACCACAAGCTGATGATGAAACCATGGTGTGTTTTGATACATGTTTTGTTCAGGGTCAGAGACACTGATCTTAATGATCCCTTTTTCCCTTCATCATCTAGACAAATGGGGATCTGCAGTTTGGCTTTCAGCACACTTCAAAAGCTGACAGCTGACTTTGACAAAGTGAGCTGCAGCTTCATGCTCATCCTTTATCTACTGCAGGTTGAACAGAATTAGTTCCATTTTCAGATAGTCACTCTCCCCTTTGACGTGCAAGTCATGACAATTATGAGGATATCCCCCCTCTTCTGAACATGGAGAACAATAATTTGTACCTGCCTCAGTGTTCTGAAGGCACTGTTGACCCTGTACTAATTGCCAGGCTTGTTATTCTGTAAGAGAAATGCCAATTGGCGCTAATATGTTGTGATGAGATTAATACTTCCAGGGCAGAAGAGTGGAGGTCTGAGATTCGTTTCCTGAGCTGTTAGACAGAGATAAGTTAGCAGTTTACTCCTTTTGTTCCAAATTTTTGTAGGCATTTCCCATTTTTAACTTGGAAAAGGAGAGCCACTCTGATAACTGTAATTTTTAACCCAGCTTTGAAGTCATTCATACAGCTAATGGATACTGGGACTGAAAATAACAATGAAGTCTGTAAAATCATAATTAATCATAGATTAGGAATAATAACCTCTAATCTAATGCATTGCAACACCTGCTTCTTCCAAATAACAATTAAATGTTATTTGGAATTTCAAAATCAGCCACCCAACAGCAGTGTGACACAATAACATCAGGAAACATAAATGCTTGTTTTCCAGCAATGGGGAATAAGTGTGCTCTAAAAATCAAACTGACATACCCTGGAGCACACAGGGAACAAGCCTCTCCTGTAGTCAGCCTTCTGCCCTGAGCACAACCTGATGCTGGGCTACACATTAGGCAAAGCAGCTCATTCTCTTCTGGTATTCATAGCGGCCTCTTGCATGTCTGCATTTTTAATGTCAAGTGGCTGGGGAAGGTTCTGCGTTATTGTGCAAAGCAAGTATTAAATCTAAGAGCTATGATTTATATTACTAAGTCAGAGGATTCAAAATTACATCCCATGGTGATCTGCTCAATGGTTCCTTGTAGCTGGTGAAAAGCTTGGTGGATAGTCATGTAGTAATAACTCACATTTCTTATATTTAGTTATTAAATCCCACTGCTTCCCCAACATTAATTTTCCATGTAAGCAATAGCTATAGTTGCCAGAGGGATTTTATGTAATTGCATATGGTAGCAGACATAGTTGATAATTGCAGAAATGCAGAGGGAGATGTCCAGGAGATGATCTGCTATTAAGATGTGGCTGTTGCTATGGCATACTTTACTAACTGCTGTTCAGCATGAGAGTGCTATGATACATCATTTCAAATAAGAGATTATTTTTAAAGCAGACCCATTTCTTTGCCTGCAAAAGCAAAATCAGATCACCTCTCTGAGGAATATTAATTTAAAAAGTTCCTATGCTGGACAACAGACGTTATATAGAATATAGTTCTTGAAGGAGCCGAGAATTAGAGCCCAACGTAATACCAGGCAGCAATGAAATTGGGAGCTTTCATATCCGTCTCATGAGACAAGCCCAACTCTTTAAGTTAAACAAAACTTCTCTAGCAGGTACAAAAATTATGAACTGTCATAGCAAACAAAAACTTACCAGAGGCTGATGTCCTCGATTTAAACTGAACGTCATAAATTCAGTCCAATCAGAGAGATCATTATTTCTTCTCTTTATTTTGAGGCATGTTCTCTGTATGGAGGGAGAGGTACAGAAGGAAGAAATGATGCTGCTGGATGTTTGTGTTGGACACAGAAGTATGAATTGCACCCGTGTGTTCGTGTCAAAAGGAGTGCCAGGTGACATGGTCACCCTGGGCTTTGCTGAAGGACCCACCGAGTGCTGGGAATTGCTTCGTAAGAACAGTTTCTATCTCTGTCCCTCTTTGGGAAATGTTATAAGGATAGGTTAAGGAAACAGCCATGAATTGCAAGTTTAGTAATGCTCTCTCCCCAGTTCACTACTGGCATCTTTAACTCTTTGTGGAGTAGAAGTCTGAAGATAAGCTCTGTGTCAGGACAAAGTAATAGACACGAATCACAAGTTCTAGAGCAAGCTTTGCTCATCGTAAACCCTGCATGTTGGGCAGTGTCAATGCGACGAGACGACGGAGCGCATGGAGTGTTTCCCATGGCACGGACAAGAGAAAAACTTGAAAGCAAGGCAGAAGCAAAGCAACATCTCCCTCTACGGGAATCACCTGAATTGCACTCCAGGCTCCTGGCACTCCCCTGCCAAGCCTCGGCACCGGCTCCTGTGAACTCCAAAGGTGCAGGTCGGGTGTACGACCTGACAGTGGGCGGATGCTGAAGATATGAACCACACTATTTCTAACTAAAGTCTTGGTTTCTTGACTTCTACTCAGAACTTGCGCCTTTAAAGAGTTTACACACATCCAGGAAAAGCCCAATGATTGTTGCTGGGTTTTGCTTTTCCTGACGGGCTTTGCAGTATGCCTGGGCTTACGTGTGCTGCTTTGGAGAGTCTGCTGCTAACTGTATGGAAAAACATGTCCATCCTGCTGTGTTTTGACAATCCAGCCCTTCTGCATAGACCCTGGAAAAAGGAATCACATTGTTTTGCTCTTTACAGAGAGAGGAAAATGCACTGTGTTGAATCCAAACAAAAGTCTGGAGATAACAATAGGCAGGTGCCTCTATATGTATATATATATTTTTCTGTAGGCAATTATTCCTTGTTGGTTTATTTACATAAAACCCTGCAATTCCTTTTGGGATATCTTACTTCCTTCAACTTGCTTCTTGCTAATTCATCTTTGAATGACATTTTTGCCCATTAAAAATGGG
Source organism: Forpus xanthops (assembly GCA_032466535.1). Classification (NCBI taxonomy): domain Eukaryota; kingdom Metazoa; phylum Chordata; class Aves; order Psittaciformes; family Psittacidae; genus Forpus; species Forpus xanthops. The sequence continues at coordinate 59,379 of JASSUY010031836.1, read as the reverse complement.
TTATGGAAAACACTGGGGTGAATATCAGTGAGAAATATGCCAGGATATTTGTTTGGAAGTGCTTAGAGGGTCATTCTAAAGCTTGTGGATCAACCAAGCAAGCAGTATTAGTCCCAAGAGTCAGTTGACCTGTCCTACAGATTGCATTAGGGAAGGTAAAGCATTCTCTGGGTGCTAGTTGTAGTAAATGCTTCCAAACAATTAATACAATAGAAATATGGTCACATAAACTGCTTATTGGATAATAAATGAATAGGAAATATGAATATGAAACAAAATGAAAACCTAAATCTTCCCATGTGCTATTTTGAGAAGAAAGCATTGTTTGATGACTTTCTGAATGCACTGATTATTGTGAATAAACCCCCATAGCTTGGGAATATGCCTCTTAAATTGATTTTTGATTTCCCTGTATGCTGTGCACTGCATTCTCAGAGGTTTCTCTCTCATTAATATCATACCATTTCTCTAAGGTCTGGTCAGCTTTGAGAAAATAAGAGATGTGTAGTTTTATGCTAAATTACCCTTATCGCACATGGAAACATTTACTAGTGCACAGCATTGCTCTTGAATGCAATCCTCATACTTTTAAACTGCTCTAGAGATTGTTTATCCACTGAAGTTGCTTTTTAGGTACTAAAATAAAGAAGAGAAAACAAAATCCTAATTCTCTTACGATGTCTGGCTTTGCAAAAATATAGGAATAGGAATTCGTACAGAAGTATATACCCACTTTCTGCACCAATCCCATTACCTTCATCGTTGTGTGTGTGTCATGTTCTGCATGTGTATGTACAATGGGCGAAGTCCATTATTATACAATTACTTGAAATCTATATCTGGAAACTCGATTTGGCAAAGAAAGCCACATCTGGTCACTCAAACCACTATTTCAAGCCTTATTCCTGAAACACAGTCCTTATTTTTTTTTTAACTGAGAGGACATTAATTGCTTTTCCTTAGACCTATTTGCATTTCAGAATATTTCTGGGCTGTTGTGGCCCAAACGTGATTGTGCAAATCATATCTTTTAGACATGTTTCTATTAAACAGAGCTATAGATCATTAATCGCTTTAGAAAGTGTTGCCTAATAATGAGCTCTTTCTTAAGCCCCCAAAAGAGGAGCATCTGAAGCACCTTTTCCATTAGTATGTGAAGCCATGATGCCATTAAGGAGCTCAGCCAGCAGGTGGAGTTTAAATTGCATTTAAACAACACAGCTTTTGTTTAAGGTTTAGCTGGAACTGTGCTACTGGAAATGCCTCTTACGGACAGCTCTGGAAGAGCATTGGGTGGTTAAAGCTTCCAGCAGCTGGCAGACCATTTACATATAGGCCACATCACTGCAACAAAAGTGGCATGTACAGTTTATGAACTCACTCCTTTTACCTTTAAAATGATGTGGAGTGCTTAATAATTTTCACTGTGTGTAAATTAAGTTTTAAAAAGTCAGCTTTCAATTTTATATGTACCTGAACACACATGACAGGAGAAGGAGCACTCAGACGAACTCAATTCCCAATTTAGGCTTTTGTATCTTGTGCCTTGGTGTCAAAAAATAGGATTAGGATTGGATTAGGTTAGGATTTGATGACAGTGCATCACTAGAAGCTGCATTAAGCACTGAAAGAGATGAGAGGGTCAAGAAATATCTGACAAAAATCATAATGCTGCATTGGTAGTGAGGAGAGGTAGATGAGAGAAGGGTTTCTTGCATCTGTCACTAAGCTTTATTTTGAATCTCGTGCTGAACAACAGCCAAAGCAAGAGCAACTAGAGCTGGCTGGCCATTCTGAGCAGGAGATGGCTATGGCTGGCATCTGTCTGGGAATGAAGCCAGGCTCCGAGGCTTATACCTCCTTTCTAGAGATGAACTGTGTGGTCTGGCACCACTTTATCTTACACTATGAGGTCTGGCTTAAAGACAACATCTAATTTATAGATGCTGCTGTGATAAGTTATTCTGTTCTGGAGGTAGTTTCTGCTGTTATCCAGAAATGAGTGTAAGAAGTGTGTAAGGCTGCGAAATAAAACAATGATGGGATTTACTTTGGCTAATAGAGATGTAAGCAACTTGCATCCAGGGAAATCTGTATGTCACAGTTGGGGGGGGGGCAGGAAGAAAAAGAAAACATTGCCCTCTTCTGTGGTGGTTTAAAGGGTTAAATTTCACACCTTTTAGATAGCAATGACTTGCAGAACCTCACAGAGATGCAGCCTATAAAATCTAAAGTCATACTGGGCACAAAACCAGTCAGGAATATGCAAAGAAGGAAAGGGAAAGTGAACCAGACAGGCAGATCAGAGCCTGCCAGGTTACCCTGACTTCCTCTAAGCTATGCAGGAGAAGAAAGGGAATTGGCAGCCATTAAAAGCACATGATGACACAACCCGGCTGCTGCAGAGACAATGTGAATTACAGGCAAAACACTAAAGAAAAATGTACAGGCTGAAATTTCAGTTGTAGAGGCTATAGAATAACTGCTGCTTTAGTCAAAAAAACAGATCTGTTCCTGAACTGGTGATACTAAGCCTGTGACAAAACACTCAAAGGGTTGATGCAAAGCACTACAAAAAGCATGTTCAAAGCAGATGATGCAGGCTGCAGAAAGACTGCTGGAAAATGCCCCAGTGTCTGGAGGCATTGAAATGTTTTTCAGGTCCTTGCATCTGAAAACACACTTGTAAACTCAGATCAGATGACACCTGCTCAGCAGAACGTCTTTGAAGAGAGAAAGAAGTAATGGGAGCTATACCATGAGCATCTCAGCACCCATAAGGGATGCAGCAGCTTAGGGACCAAATGGACAAGCTGCTCCAGACCCGAGTAACACTGAATAAAGCTCTAGCAAGATTTTACTAGCAAATATCCTCAGTTCTGTGAATTTTATCTGGCAAAAAGGGGAATTTTCTCCATACTAAGTGCCAAAAAGAGGGAAGCTGGCAAATGATGCTGGAGAAGGAGAGCCACTGTGGCCACAGAGGCTGGCATGAATAGCACTGGGAAGCGTTTCAGGTGGCAGGGCATCTCTGCCTGGGTGGTCTCAGCCACCCAGACCCGGATTGTTCCTGCTCTCTCGCTAGCTGCTAACATTAATAGCATTTTGCTTGCCACCTCAGCAGACCTCAGTGATCTAAAGGCCTGGATGATGTGCTTTCTGCCCTAGCACAACAGATCTAAGGATCTGTTCCAGTCCTGAGTCTAGTGTTTCACTTTCACATCATCACTTTCTTATAGCTCACCGGGAGGCAATGCTGAATCAGCAGCTCACTCCACAAAGAATTCTTAGGGAAAGCTACAAAAACCAAAGAAAATATATGGTGTTCCACTCTTGAAACGATATGCTATAAACTGCCTTTCCAGTCTCCTGGTGCAATGCTTCATGCCTGATGTCAGCATACTTGTGTACTTCGGTGCTTACAGTCCCAACATTATTAAACTTGCCAGTATGGAAAGGAGTTGCAGACATAAAGGAAGAAAAATGTGCAAAGGATGAAGGCTACAACTACTGGCAAACTGTAAAAATCCCTAAACTATAAGTGGGAAATTCTGCCAAGATCAGGCTATTTCTTTTTGGTTTATTAAATAAACTTTTCTCCTATTCTTTTTCTTCAGCTTCTGAGCAAAATCTTGCTGCCAGTGTGTGAAGTATGAGGTCAATGGGATGCACCTGAAATCAGATGGGATCCCGCTCATAATGTGCTGCTCGGATTCCCACATATTAACTGCAGTATTTCCAGCACACTGATTTTTATTTCAGACATCAAAAGAAATGAACAGGCATTAAAAGAAAGAGAAGAGGGAAGGAATTCAAAGTCAAGGACGGTGATTTGCTGCAGAAGATAAGAGACAACACAGGAGAAGAGGCTAGTATCATTTTCTGTATGTGCTGAAAAGATGGCAAATGGCTGGGGAGACCAGGCCTTCACTTCATTAGTCCCTAAATTACAACAGATGCTTTTCAAATTACTTCAGCAGCAGCAGGTTTTTGTTTTCTGCAGAGATTCTCAACCCAAAGGCAAAGCAGACAGTGGGTGTTTTATTATTATCACATCTTTACCGGCTTCTGCCAGTCAGAGGGAATGAGGAGAGAGGAATGTAAGATGGGGAATTGGCTGTGGGAGAGGGCTACAGAAGATCATCACCTTTGGTTTCTAGGAAAGTCATGTTTTTTGTTAAAGGGCCCCTGTTTCTGTGCAGGAGCTCCTGGATCACAAAGGTTTAAGTGTGCAGACCTATGGTAGCTTGGTACCACAGGCTGTTGCTTGTTTTAGGTTATTGTGCTCAATGTATGCTTGTGAAATGTTCACCTCCTGCTGCAGAGAGCAGCGTTTATCACTGTCACTGTAGCATGCATGAGTGCAGCTCCTTTGCAGATGGCTGTGCTGGAGGCTGATGTGATACAAATGCAGCTTTGCTTTGCAATGCTCCTTTCTTTAAAGCCAGGAAATCACCCAACAGCCATGAAAAGCAGTTATTTAAAAGGTAAGGGGAACCCCCAGGTTTGTTATCTGTGTTAACTGCTGAAGCTAAAATGATGAGATTGTGATCAGTTCATGCCATGTAACAATTGCCATTGACTATTTAGAAGAGAGGATGGTAGCATGAGAAGCAAACAGATACAACATTGCAGCTGGCATGAGCAGGTTTAAGCTGTTCAGGCTGCAAAAGGATTAATCAGAAGAGAGTTTGATGATTTTATCAAATAAAGAGTCTTGTCAGGTATGCATCCTAAAGATGTGTATTATCTTGTTAGGCAGCACTTGCAGTGTATTGGATGAGGTATTATTTTGCTTTATATTGTTATTTGTCAGTGCTCTGGGTTGCATAAAACATTCTTGAGTACCACGTTCTCCCTTGCTCCTGAACTCCCCTTATCCATTAGCTGGTCTCTGTCCCTCCACAAGGTGTAATAGGAGACATGGTACTATATTAAAACAGTGAAATGTACAACACTGATAACCATATTTTGGTTGTCAGACAAGCTAACAGTGGTAAAAGCACAGTTAATGCAATTAAACAAAAATTCAGTCCTTAAAATAATATAGAAACTTGCAGAGGGCATAGCAGAATGGGAAGACAGCCTCTGCCCAAGGAGGTGAGATACTGTGAGTGTGTCTAGGACTTCATCTATACTTTCAAAAAGAAATAAATCCTGAATGTAGCTGCAGAGCTGCCAGAAAAATGAGAATGAAGGGATTCTGGAACAGTTTCTGCAGGGTCTGGCAACAAATAGTAAGAGAGTTAGTGAAATTGCTATTAAGTCAGTATTTTGCTGCAAGTTTAAGGGTGCAGGAGAAGAAGAGTGGCATGACAGAAGGTCATGTGCCGTGCACAGCCAGCATGACAGGGGTCCCTTATTTCCTCAAGAGCTTAAAATAGTTTAAGTACCGCACAGTTCATTCTGTTTTTCTGCATGAGCCCCAAATTCAGAGAGGCCTTGCTGTTGGTGGTTTTGGGTTCCATCCATTTCATAGTCTGGTTGATGCCCATATAGGAAGATTATTAGCAATATGAGCTGATGCTCTCCGCATCCAGCTGGTGAGTAACAGAGATGGGATTTTTATTTCTGGGAAGTACCAGCCTTTCCTTATGAGCTAACTCAGTTCCAGCCTGTGAACCTAATGTTTTCATCAAAGAGGATCAGAGATGAGCCGTAGTCAGTGCCTTTGACATCCCAGAGATACTCATCATGGTTTTAGGCAGCTGATAGCAGGATAATGCATGTACAACAAAGATTTTCATGTAGGTATCAGGAAAATACAGGGACAAACTGATTTGCTAAAAGAGATTTAACAAATTTAAAGGAGATGTAATAAGATTTTCATATAGACATCAGGAAAATATGGGGACAAACTGATTGTTAAAGATTTAATCTCAGTCTTCTCTTCATAAACCTCTCAGCAGCACTTTCATTCAGAATGATAGTCTAAAGCAAGTCTTTCTTTGATGCCAGGAGGGAAACCAAACTCTATGTCCTAGTAAGAGAGTCATCTCCTTTGTGAATCTGTGAAGACATGTTGTACTTCCACCCTTTAGGAAGCAGTGGTTTCAAGACACAGCCCTTTTATCACTGCAGGTTGACAGCCTAGCTACACATTACTGTGTTTTTCCAATTTGGACTCAGGAAGACTAAAGTAAAGCAAAATAAATCTGGAGAGCAAGGACATTGTTTTTCCTTTTTTCTTTTTGGCTCATTACTTCCTAGATGCATTTATCAAGTTCTGTAGCAATAGCAAGTTGTAGCAGAGAGTAGTGTGCCTTCAAACAATTAAAGGCCTTTTTGTGGCAAGCCTGGACCATGTGCCAAGCACTCATACGCAGCAGTTAGCTGCATCTGAGCATTTGCAGAAGAATTACTTCATGTCGTATTTCTTCAGATCAAATTTGACCCCCTGCAGATACTATTAAAAAACTTACAGCTGAAACATGCCAAGATTTATGATAAATAATGGCAACAACTGAAAAGCAAAACAGAAGAATGCAAAGGTTTCCTCTACATGTCTGTAAATGTCCTGAATCCCAATGACTGGCTAGATGTGCTGTCAAAGAGGTGGATCTTTGCAGTTTGATTCCAGATTTGGAACATGCCAAAGCCTAAAGCTGTTGTACAAATGGCAATAAAACCTACTTACTTTGGTGTGGTCTTATTTTCAGGCTGATGATGGGGAAGATATACAGTGAAAAGGACAAGTTTTAAACTGTCTTTGATTAATCTAAACTGGCTTCAGCAATATATGCAAGCAATTACACTGCTTTGAATTTATGGCACTGAGTTGTCTATTTGGCATAAAGTGGCGCAGCTCCACCAAAATGATGACACCAGAAGCATGGAGAAGATTCCAGGGAGACCTTATTGTAGCCTTTCAGTACTAAAAAGGAGTCTGTGAGAAAGATGGGGAAAGACTTTTTAATCGGCCTGTTGTAATACAATGAGGGGTATTAACTAAAAAGGGAAGATTCAGGGTGGATGTGAGGAAGAAAGCTTTTACAAAGAGGATAGTAAAATCCTGGCACAGGTTGCCCAGAGAGATACTGGATGTGCCACCCCTGGAGACATTCAAGGTCAGGCTGGATGTGATTCTGAGCAACCTGATCTAGTTGAAGGTGACCCTGCTCACTGCAGGGGGTTGGACTAGATGAACTTTGAATGTCCCTTCCAACCCAAACCATTCTATGATTCTAAGACAACATAACCTATAATATTTTAACCTGGTATCACTTTGAAGCTTGTAAGCCAGCCATGTTAAAGAGATATTCTATGCTTTGTATGGTGCAGATTGCATTTACTCCTACCTCCACTTTCTATGCGTGACCTACAAACACTGCAGATTTGGTTGCTGTTGGTCACATTTATGAGTCCATCATGGTACGGAGGCACCAGCAGTGCTGTACATTGCCTGGTAGGCATCAGTTCTGTGAGAAGAAAATTACAGCTGTGACTTTTATTATCACTTTACCACAACCTCCTTTCCTATGATTCATATTGCCTTAAGAGATTAGTTTTCTTTACCATTTAACCTTTCTCAATATTGCTGCCTGAACCAAATTTATGTCTAGGATAAAGCCATGTCCTCCTTTTATTGAATCCAGGTACTTTCCATAATGAAACGAAGGTCATGTGATCTTTGATTGTGGTACTTGGAATTCCTTATTGAAAATGTATATTATAGACTTTTATGACATTAATTAAATGTCTCAAAAGAAATGACAACATAAAAAATAAGTAATGTCTCTGTTTGGCTCATTATCTCTTTGGATCTGATTTGTGTTCAGAGAGCTGGAAACTCATCTGACCCATACAGATTTGGATGTTTAAGAGTGCTGCCTCATGGCAAAATTTAGGACTGAAGACAGAGGACTCATTTCATGACTATAGGACTGTATTTTTATTATTTGCTTGCAAGTTTCTTGGGTAAATTGCAGTCATTTATACAGGATGTTATTCCACCTTCATCACCAGAGAGTATCTGAGTGCCTTCCAGCTAAGCATTATGCGATCCAGCTAACATCTGCCATGCTCATTCTCTCTTTCATCCTTACCCAAGCGTGTGCATGTTTTGTTGTTGGTTTTAGATCTACATGCTGCCATGTGTCAGTGTTACAGAGAGTCATATGTGCGTCAAACACTTGTCTAAATAACTTGCATATTGATCCTGCTAGACCCCTCTGGTTTATGGTCTGAGAGTCAGAAAACTGGAGTGGGGGTATGAAGCTATTATAATCTTGCAAGAGCAATAATTATAAAATCCATGAGGATTTCGTTATATTTATGTATATTCTTATATATTATTCCAGCATCTTGGAGATCTTTCTTTAACCATGAATTAGACCATTTGTATTAGAAGCTGTACAGTCTGTACTTTCAAATCACTTGAAATCTAATTGTAGGACAGCAGATCTTGTCTTTTGGTGTATTAAGCCATCCTATTATAGAAGAAGGATGCAACTGCCTATTAAATCTCATAGAGGATTTCTGAATGCCAGCGGAACTAGATTTCTGTTAAGTCTTACAAGTAATTCCTCTATGGGGATTATTAATATTGGTTTTATTCTTCTTCAAAATAATAATGTGCTGTAGAAACACACATAAGCCCAAAAGCTGTTTCAGAACTCTTTCTGGTGCACAGCAGGGAGTTCAGGTGCTGCTCAGATTCCAATTCAAGCCCTGCTTAGGGCTTCATGAAAGAAACCATCTGACGAGGTATTTGCAGTGGAATATGGAAGGGCATGAAAGACAAGTCCAGTGTTAGAGGACGATTGACATTTATTGACTTCCTGCACCATCTAGTGGATATTAAAATTAATTGCTCTCATTTTATGAAGACTCTAAACTGTTCAGGATGCCCGTGGCTTCCTCTCCCAGGCACTGAGAAGAGCACTGGAGAACCCAGTTCTCATCATCCTTTGCACAACAGGACCAGGCCCCATTGGGATCATCAAGACAGGGTATAACTGTCACTGGAGTACATTGCATCCAGCACCATTTAAGAGTCAGTCCGCTTGAATTAATGCCAAGGGGACCATTGGGAAAGGCAGACCTCAAGGATCATTACTGATGTGTCATGGAGCTGTGGGTGGATGCAGGACCCTGGGATGAATTTCAAGAGATCTGAATGTGATTCCTCCCTCTCTCTCATGACCTGCTTGGAATTACAGCTCTTAGGCTCTCCTGAGTGACTAGGATTTAGGAGAAACACTTTTCATCAAATATGAAAACCACAGCGAAAACCACAGAGGAGGAGCCAAGGTATGATCCTGCAGGCGGAAGCAAAAATCACTGCTGTAACCTTAATATAAGGCATTTCCTTGAGCATAATTTCCTTAATTATCAGTGAACAGGATGACATGAGGTGATTACACTCCTAATTTTCAGTCCAGGAAACAGCAGCAGCTTTTTCCTGTTGCTCAGCAACACAGATCTGCTTTGAAATTTAGTTAAAGTAGTGAGTGATAACATTTCTAAATAGCCATGCTATCACTACAGAGGCAATCCCGATGCTATAAACAGGCAGGAGGCTGGAAAATCCCACCTACAGAATCTAGCTTAGAAATTAAAAACTGCCCAAGCTAATTAAAAGGGAGGAATATATATAGAAAAGCTTGAAGAAGGGGAGAGAGATCTTCTCCCCTGAGAAAGAGTGCTAATTATTTCACATGACTGTGCTATTCCTGGCGCAGTCCTTGTTCAACCTATGACTCATTTCGTATAGTCTGTAGGATGTGGTCGTCCACATGTACATGTATCATTACAGCAGTGAAAAGCATGCTCTGCATGGGAAATTGGCATGTCATAGGCTGGAAACTGATCTGTGGAATATGTTCTTTACTGCAGCTCTTCTGCCCTTCAACACCACAACATATCTTGACCTGTCTTTTTGACCAGGTTTGGTTTGAGTAATGGAGACGCAAGTGGATTTGAAATGCTGCCCTTCTAGTTTGACAGATCTATGGCTTCACTTGAACAAGGTCCCGAGGAGTTTGTTGACCCACTAGGAGCTGGGCCCTGCAGAGGCATCTGCAGCTCTGTAGCATGACAGAAATCAGAAAGCTGAACATAGTGTCTGCTCTGTTTTCTCATTGTGAGTGCAGGATTCCAGTATTCCAACATTAATTTCATGGTGGCAGAACATCACTCAGTTGTCCTGTAATATCCTATGCTATTTCCTAGTTTGCAAGGCAGAATTTCCTATACCTTTGTTGTAGGCTTCCTTTGTTTCCCTTTTTCCTTTTGATCTGACACTGACTCTCACTGCAGGCACTGACATTTGCTTTGTTGCTTTGTCCCAGGGTTTGGAAAGATCTCTGTTGCCTTGCACTGATCTTGATGTGAAAGGCAACTGGGGCTTAAAGTTTGTCATCGAACCACTCAAAATAGATGTTCCAGCTCTTCAAACACAAACAATATGACTGTTTTAAAGTAGTGTTTTCTTTAAAAGGCCCCCCACTGCAACATGTGGGAGCAAATTGCTTCCTTAGAGATGCTTCTGCATTTACATTGATAACAGCAACGTTTTTCAGCCCAAAATAATTATAAAGGTGATTGAGAAAGTGATATTTGTCTCCTCTCCCTGTAGGCAAAGGATCTTCCATTACAGAAATGGGCTCAGTAGTTGGGATGCTGCAAGACATGTTGAAGTGCCTGTTTCATGAGTCCTGCCAATAAAACCTTACACTGCCTTCCCTGGGGAGGTCTCACTCCTTTGTATAGAAAGTTCTTGGTCTTAATAGTCTTCAAGTGTGTGAGGAAGTTGCCTAGCAAAGTGTCTTTTTAGGATAAAGGACCTAGTTTTCATAGGGATTAGTGAATATTCATATTTAGATTTACAGAGAAATAAAAAGGAATGTCAGCAATTTGGGGCGAATCTTCTATTGAATTCACTTGATTGCCTCCCTTTTCAGCTTTTTGTGGTGAGTTTTGCCAAAACATCCTTTAATTGCGTGTGTTGCTTTGACAGATCTGGCTGAACTGCACACTGAAATGACTGCAGATGCCGTGCTTAGCAATGGAAACTCCAATGAGCTGAAAATGGAAACTTCATGAACAACCCTCTTAAAAACCTGGCTTTAAAGGCTTGGTTTCCTTTTACTTATTTAATTAATTTAGCCAGGTCATGAGAGGCTGAAAGTGCTGGTCGGAAATGCCCCTCTTGCCTTCCTCCACACAGCTCTACCCACGTGCCTCAGCCCCGATCTCCTTTTCTAATCCATGCCTGAGCTTCTTTGAGTAATACCATCACATGAGGTGTGCCAAACCCTCAGGTATTCTCGCTGCTGAGGCTGTTGACTGCAGGGAAAGGTGACAAAGCCCATCTCTAGGCATGATCTGACACAACAACCACTTTATAACCCAAGTAGATAAACCCAAAAGATCCCAAACCTGCCCTGTTTATATTTGGGTTTGAACTTGGGGAATTTCTTGGCATTTTTGTTTTTCACTGCTTCCATAGTGAGATTATCTGTGTGCCCTCAATGTATTTATCCAACTCATACCCACAGATGTTGCCTTCTTGCTTCTCATTTTGATTCTGATCACAGCCACAGAGAAGAAGAAAAAAGCCATCCTGGAACTGAGATGGGTGTTAATAACTAATGGGACCCCACCAAATGGACTGAAATATAAAGGTGGGTCAGATGAATGGTTCGGATAAAAGTAACTCCCAGTGAACCATCAGGTGGGAATTAAAATTTCATTTCCAATGCACTATCACTGCTGTGGTGGTGGTGGTGGTGGTGATTTACTTGATTGACTGCTGGTTTCTTTCACCTTTGCAAGCCTTAGGTTTTTACTATCTGAGGAAATTAAGGCTGAATTGCAGCAGGAAATTCCTTATAGCCAGGTGTTTCTGGTTATACTCGGCTGGTGGGGAGGAGAGGATTAGGATGGGATGGTTTGGAATCTAAATGATTCTCATTGCTTAGTACCACACATTGACATTCTGGCAGCCTCTCTATTTGTTCTCAGTGAAGGATGGGAAAAATCCTACTGAGCTGAGCAGCAGGTCCAGCAAGCAGCAGTAATTTCATTGTTCTTTTTCCATAGTTAGGGTGAGAAGCTGGTTTTATTGGGTTGTCCTCATTTAACGCACTTAGTTTAAAACCCACTACTGAATTCTGGTGGGTTTGTGATTTGAGTTGCCTTAATAATACACTTGTGTACTCTACTGGTCCTGTTCTCCAGCCTGATTTGTTCTGCTTTGCTTCCCAAATGAAAGCATGAAGGGCCCAACCTCAGTTCCACTCACTTGCTGGGAGATGGATAAGGCTGAAAGGCCTGCAAATACCTGAGCTGCTCTTTTGTGAATGAATACAGTCAAAATCAGCATTAATTCAGTGCTTGGTGACCCTGTTCTGGATGAAGGTGGTGGTAGTAGGCTTCATAATTTAACTAAGTAGGTGAATAGAGGAGGAAATACACCTGGATGAAAGTAATGCTTTCTGACCTTAAAATTCTTGATACAGTGGACATGCAATGTCAGGGCATCTTGATTAGCATGGGAAATGCACCCTAACTTTCCTTCCCTGTAAGGATCAGCTTCTCCAGTGCTGTGGTGATGTGATGGATCCGGTCTGATGATGGATGTGGTTGCTGAGACATCTGGGTGCCTGTGCTCTGTATGGCCCATTCCTGGGGTACTCAGAGGTTACCTAAACACAGGCTTTGCCTTTTGCTCTGGGCTCGAGCCCTCTGAACTATGGGACCTTGGTCAGGAGATCCCTCAGCAACAGTAGCAGAGTAAGGAATAAACCTCCCAGAACCTCAACACACATTTCAAAGTGTAAATTATACTCTATTCCAGCTTCAGCTGCCCATGAGAAATGACAGGATTAAAGGGGAGAGAAATGTCCTTTCCTTTGCCCAAAGCTGAGGAAATCATATTCCATGTACTGCAGTGAAGCTAAAAAGCTAAATCTGAGACTGCTGTAGATGTGCAAGCTGACAACCTGGCTTGTAAAAGGAATAGGGGGAGTAAGCAAGCAAGAGAATTATTTCCCCAGGCTTTTACAGCTCTAACTCCTGTATAACTCTGGGCTTGGCTGCATTGTCAAGGGTAAGTGGGTGGAAACAGGATCATTTCCCTTAAGCAGTCATTAAGGAAAACGACTTCAGATCATTCGAGGTTTGGGGCAGTGCTACAGCAGCCTAATGGAGTGATAACCAGTTACATCTTCCTGGCCTGTACCAGCAGAGACAACCCGAGTTTTGTAAAGCATCAAAAATATCAGCTCTTCTCCCCAGTGCCACAAACTGCAACCAAAATAGCCCTAGAATAGAGTAATGCTTTGCAAACTGCCTTTGGTGCCAAATGGAAATGTAATTTGCAGGCATGTGTCTGCAAAGAAAGTTCTTTCTTACCCGAGAAGAAATTCAAGCAGCCACATGGAAATACTTTAATTTCAGCATTAACCATCACAGGAGATGGCTGTTACAGATCATGGGAGCCAGGTAATTTAGTTCTGAGCTTTAAATATGTGCAATGCCAAGAAATGTTAGGGATGTGGAATGTTTAATGCAGCCCTGCACCATCAGCACTGCAGAGTCAAGAGGGGAACTGGAGCAAAGCTTTCACTGAGCTGACTGATACCTTCGTTGGAGCTATGGCATGATATTCAAACTGAGAGAAAGCCTGCATTCTGCTATTTACCTCTTAGTCAGGAGATAGAAAAGCAGCCTGGACATTACCACCTTCTCCATGGTGTGATTTTGATGGTCAGCAGCCTGTTCCTTCGAGGGGGTGAAAGATGGAGCTGATGCCCATCAGCGCTCCCTCTCTTTCTCCAACATCCCTACTCCAGACCTATGAATCCAAATAGCTCCAGGGTAGGTGGATTTTTCCACCCTGTTCCAAGTCTAATTTCTCTTTCAGACTAGTACCGTATATCTTTCCCCACCTCCCACTTGTCACTTTATGGCTTGCTGGATCTGTTTCCTTTAATGCTTGAAAATATACAGTTAAAATCACCTTAAAATTTACTAATATGCCTTTTTATTTGAAAGGCTTATTTCCCTGAAAGGCTTTCCCTGTCTTATATGAGGCCATGCTCTCTAATATTAAACATTTCTTTAAAAAATGAGTGCACATCTGTTTGATATTTAACTCGAAACAAATGGTGAGAGTGGAGAACATGAGCAAAATTATGCTTGAGATAGCTATAAAAGGTCATTTTTGCTTTAAACTACAAAGGATGAATAGGGGCATATGACACACATAATAAAGGCAGAGATAGGTTTAAAATGCCCTCAGGCTGCGCTGAGGTCAGCTGCTGGCTTACAAGAAAAGACACATTTTGCCCTCCTCTTTTTTTTTGCCACCCAAAAGTGTGGAGTAGCAAGCTGGGATCTGTGAGGAAGGTCACTCAATCTCTGCTTTAAACCCCAGCCTTTTCTGTCTCTTATTTCCCTAAGAGATACTAAAATCTTAAGCCTAATAATCAATGAATCGACCCAAAGCTAAACCCCCTTTTCTTTCTGGCTGAGATGGGTTTGGTTTGTCTTGCTGAAGAAACCGTTGCTTGTGCCCTGACATGTGATGAGGAACTCCTCACTATCAGATGTCTAGATGGTCTGGAAATATGTGTGCTCCTTTATGAGGTGGACAGAATTGTTTCTGCCAGAGATACTGGAAATCAGCAGCATTTGTTCTCCCTGCAGTGGTGCCAGTGCAGCAGTACTGGACTGAATAACTGGGTTCTGCTTCTGGTTGTGGATTCTGCCTGTGCTTGTGCTGGGCTTTTTGGTCAGGACTTGGTTTGAAAACTGCCAAACCCTCCCTATGAATTTGGAAGGGGAAATGAAGCGGGAAATGGGCCATTTCTCATTCAGAGCTGGCACTGGACCAAACCAATGGGATATCCAATAAAACCTTCCTGAAAGGCTAAAGAGTGGAGAGACAAGATGCTGGTTGTAATCTGCCTCCAGCCATCTGCTTCAGAAGCACTGGAAATGCAGGGCAGAGGGATGCTGAGCACCTTGTCCATAAAAGTGAGATGGAAACAGGGGCTCTAATTTGGCCATCAGGTGGCTTTTGCATCTGCCAGAACATCTTTTCTGCTATTAGAGACAGATTAGTGAAGAAATATGGAACACAAAGGTCAAAACCTTACACAGAGCTCCATCCCCCTAAGGCTTAGTTGAAGCCTTGTACTTGTTTCTGTACTGAAAGGGCATAACGTGTGTCTTGCTGTTTCTTTGCAAAGTGATGCAGCTTTTCAGTTGATTTCCCCTTTCTTCCCCCCAAAACACAAGGAGTCACTTTATCCTGGTGGGAGCTGTTCAAATGGGGCATTTCTTAGTTTCAGACACAAGATACACATGCACATTCAAAACATTTGGAGCAGAAACTCTGAGTTTTCCTGAGCTTTGTACTCCAATCTGCAATCACTAGAAAGCAAATTGTCCATAGCTCCATCTTATAACACATAGGTTATTAATGGGAACCAGGTATCCTCCTTCAAAGGAACAGGAACATCAAGAATCATATCTGTTTCTCATGTTCTAGAAGGCATTTCACAGTTTTAATGATTATTCAAAGGTGGGAGGGGGAAAGCTGGACAATAAATTCAGGAGCTCACTGGGTTACAGAGAAGTACAAACACATCCACTGCCTGAAATGCCTCTTATTAAACCCTTCTATGCTTTATCATACCAGGCACACGAGCTTCCAGCTGCCAACACGAGGGCACGCTGGCAAAGAGCCGACCCAGCTGCCGTGGTTACGGTGCCATTGTAAACTTTATGCTTTATACTCAGCATGTATTGAGAGCGATCCCTTTGTTCCATATGGCTTCCATATAGTGACACTGCATCCTGTGTAGGAGAGGTCAAGGAGTGGATTATCAGCAAGTGTTTCAAGTCAAGAATGAAGGGAGATGGCAGGGCAAATCTGCACAAAGCCTGTTCTGTGCTTCTCATTGGAGCGGTGACCTCTGGGTTTCGGTGTCTCTATGTTCCCCCCCTGCTCCCTTCATGTGCCGAGCACAGAGCTAGCTAACGTGTGAGCACAGCATTTCGCTGGCAGGTTTTTAGAGGCAAAAAGAGAACAAAAGCAACCCTGAAAGCCTAGCTGATATGTTTAACTACAAGCAAGGAGGCCAGGAGCAGGGAGGCAGCAGTGCAGGGAAGAATCTGTGCCCATCCCCATCTCCATCCCTCCCTCACCCTACTGTCCCATTGCCCAGCATCCTTGGTGCCAGGCATCAAGCTGTAATTGCTGAATACTCCCAAGGGTGTATTAACCCTATTGTGATTAATGGTGAGGAGAGGGAAAAGCTTATAATCCATGATGCCTTTCATCATCCTGCTCTCTCATCCAGCCCCGCAGACCTGTGTGTATTTAAGTAGTGTAACAGGTCACTGACTATTTCCTCCACTGATAGGGATGCAACTTACTAACTACATTTTAATAATTCATGACCTGTAAGGCCTGAACAATTATAAACCTTATAGGGTTAGTACTGACCAAGTAAAAATTATATTCCATTTAATCATTCCTCATATAATATCCCCGCTGCAGTTAGCATTTCAAGGAAAACAGCATTTCCAGCACTGTTTCTCTGGTACCTAATGAGTTAGCTTTGGCTGGGGATCAAGAGCTTTGTATTGACCACGCAAAGGCTTTAGGCATTCTGGACCTTGTTGTTTAATGATATGAAGTTGAATTGGGGCTGGGGGGAATGTAGTCATCTGCTTACAGCAGTGCTGGAGAAAGTGCACTGAGACCTTATGCTCAGCCCTCCTCTGCAGTGGAGGAATGAGGCTGGAGTGGGGATTGAGACAGGGCAGTGTCCCAGCAGTGACAGCAACCAAAGAGCAAGGACCAAGCCTCTGGTACGAGCCATGGTGCTGGGTGCTTCAGAAATGCTTGTGCGGGACTGCAGAGTGACATTCTCCCTCTTCACCCTCACAGTATCTATCAATAGGGAAAATAATGTCTCCAAGTCTGAAAATCCTCTGAAGATTGTAAAGAAGTAATTACGAAGATCCTCACCTCTCTGATGGGAGCCTGGGGTGGATGGGTGAGAAGAGGCTGTTGCACCCTCCTGTTTTAGCAGCTACACCCATGTGTGGAGGTTGGTAACCTCTCTTGAAGGAGAGAATATTCTGGAGAGCTGGGAATATGTAATCACTGCCATAAAAAGAGAGGCTGTACAGAACGGCAGGGACCAGTAAAACTCTAAGTGGACAAAGTGATTAGGGAATGATTAGTCCTTATTTTCCTAAGACAAAAGGAGAGAGCATTCAAAGTACAGGGCAATAGCTTCTGAATAAAACAAAATGCAACTCAATCTTGGGAGTAGTCCCGCAGCTCAGGTTGCTCTGGGCTGGAGCTTCAGGTTAGGGAGCCCCTACATGCCAGTTTGCCAGAGCCAGGAGAGGATGCTGGGGAAGCATCACCCTGTGTTCACCTGCTACTTCATTTTTCTTGCAAGCCTGAGCACCAGCCACTGCCAGTTGGTGCATCTTTGGTGTGCCCCATTACACACATCCTTATGTACTTCTGATTTTACACCTATTTTACTGTCGGTTCTTTGTTCACCCATGCAAATAGATTATAACTCTCCATAACTTTATGTGCCTAGAGGAAGCCAGCAGTGAAAACAAGCCCAGAAAGTTCTTCCCTTATGCTCTATTTACACTGTCTCATCTTTTGTCTCTTTTGATTTCTGTACCAATGTTTTTCCTTTATACCCTTGTGCCATGCAAAAAATGGACGTGCCAAAGAGATGACATGATTATGTTCCTGTAAATAATGTTCTGTTGACTCTGCTGTGTAGTACAAATCATTTATTTGGGTTAAGAAGATCTATTATTGACTGTTTCTGCTTGGTGGTTCTGAAGCTCATTTAGAATAATAATCCCCACTTTCCAACAGAATATTCTGGAGTGCTTAAATTTCCAGTTTTAATGATGTGGCAAATGAATCTCAGAAACTCTGGATATTCAGTGCTCAGGTGCTATAGGAAATCCTGCTAATGGTATGTGCCTTTCCAAATGCTTTAGTGGTCGGGTGGCTTACCCAGCCCTCAGCTTGGCAAGAGAGTTGAGAGGAGGAAAAATGTCTTTTCCCCCTTTGTATGCCTTCTTTATTAGCTTCTTTTTAAGGAATTATAGAAAGATCCTTAGGATGTGGCTTTTCACTCTATTGCTGAAATATATTAAGTGGTTCTTCTACCCCAACAGTGTTGGCTCCTTTGCTGTAGACAATAACATACCAAGTTTGATGAGGTCTGTCCCATGTGAAAACATGCAGAACCGTTTCATCCGATGAAATTCAAAGGAAAGGTTGGGAGCCTTACACTGTCTGGGGGAATAGTGCCTTACCACAGGGCAAATGTGTAACAGCAAGCACACAGGAGACATCAGTCCTGTGAAAAGTATTTGATTTGCTTAATTTAAGCAAAGGCCTCAGATATTTGATTCAGACTTCCTGGGTGAAACTCTTCATGGATTTTTGTTCAGAGATTCATGGCATGGGAAGCTGGAAGCACATTAGATTAGATACAACTCATCTATCACCAGCCAATCAATGTTGCCCAGCTCATTTCTGTTTGGAACATCATAACTCCTCTTTTGCTAAAGCACATCTTCCAGACATCCTGCCTTTGTTTGAAGACCTCAAGAGATAGAAAATCCAATTCTGCCCCTCATAATGTGTTAATAACCTTCATCACTCAGTGCTTTGTTTCTGGTTCAGTTTAGCTGACGTACAAACAGCCATGAGGGCTTGTTAGCACATTATATCTAACAGGGTTATGCTCTGAACACATTTGGAATAAACTCTCATTTTCATGGAAGTGTTGCCAGGATTTTAGCATCTCAAGTTTGTGACTTTCTCAGTGTGACCCACAAATGTTTGCAAACCTCCCAAGATTGGTGACAATCTGCTGTTTTGTCTGGGAATGTGTGCTCAGTTAATTCTGTTCAGACATGCAACTTGTTTCTGGGTCATGGTGTTACTGACTCATTAACATTTCCAGATCTTTTCTGTATCATGTCAGCATAATAAAATCTGTGAGATCTGGATCATTTCTTTATTATTGTGTGTGGGTATTTATTATTTAACCTAAAAATGCCATCTGGAGTCTGATAATACTCTCACTTGTTGATTCCAAAAGAACTTGATGCTTGTTTGTTATCTAAAGCTGTGATTGTAAAACATGCGAATAAAATGGGAGCGATTTATTTTCCAGATCAAATTTTCTCTCAGCAGGATTAAAACTGCCACAGCAGTAAAGAGTTTACAAACTCACAAAAGAACTGTAATAACTTCCCTTCTCACTGCCGGGTCAAGGAAAGGTAATACATGTTTCCAATCAGCTTTGAATTGAACTCCAATTGTAGGTTTTATTTCACTTTAATCCATATGTGAGTTCATGTTAAAGGTAAGAGAAATCACAGCTCTGAAACCATGGAGTAGAGTTAATTAAATTCTGCAGCTCCTTTTGGATGAAGCTCTGGCTCTGCTTATACATAAAGGCTTCCAGGGTGCTTCTGAAGGCAAGACCAACTGGGTAATGGTTCTGGTGCAGCAGGGACAATGGAGAATGGAGTTGTAGTAACCAGGTGGAGTGCATTGAGAAATGCCTTGTGACACTTGGGAAATAGTTCTTCTTGCTGAGCTATCCACACACGCACACGCACACACACAGAGATCTTCCTCCACGCTCCTTCTCCTCCCTGCCCCAGTGTTCAAGGCCAGGTTGGATGGAGTATTGGGTGACATGGTCTAGTGTGAGGTGTCCATGCCCATGGCAGGAGATGAATGTGCTTTCCAACCCAAACCATTCTATGATTTTCAACTCAGACCCAAACGAGCTCTTTCTCGAAGGTAGACCCCACTGCAAAGGCTGCTTTTAGAAACAAGAAATGCCTCTGAGTCCTCCTCCTCCATTTCCTACTCACTGTAGGAATTGCTCATTTTTTCTTCTGGATTTCTGGTTTTCTGACCAATCTTGTTTTAAATGTGTTCTGGAAAGAAGCTTCTACTAAGTGGGAGAGACTTTGACATGCTCAAAGTTCAGTCTGCATCTTACTGTCTTGCAGAACAGAGACCTGAGCTCCGGTCACTTTGCAGAATCAGGTGCACTGAGCCCTTGCTTATCCTTTGGCAGGTCTCATTCAGAAATGCAGTGTGCAGATGTGGCATGCTACATGCACCTGGGAGGAGATGCATATTGAAGCAACAAATGCGTATTTGGTCCTTTTGGTTTTGGTTTGTTTGGTGTTTTGCTTTATTTCCTCAGCTAAAAGGTGCCCTTAGAGCATCCCCAATATTGACAGCAGTGTTTAGTGCAGGTCAAGATGATGGTTGTGGCTCATCCCAGATTATACATCACTGGAGACAGATCAGATACACACAGCACAGGATCTGGGAACCAGAGATGTCTGGTTACTGCGAGGAAGGTGATGTACATTTAATTCTGCATGAGGGTTTGAAGCTGTGTCCTTACCATCATGCCAGGCTGATCAGCAAGGTACAAACCTCAGGAAAAATGTGTTTTGGATGTATTTTGAATGATAGATTTCACTCATTGTGAATGGTTTGAGAAGTGGAATGCTTACCAAACCACCCAACAGAGAGAGCTCTCTGGGTGCTATGATTTCTGGTTGTCACTGCTTCTGTCTGCATCCAGGGAAACAAATTTCTCTTCCCACATGAAGCTGGCAGTGAAAAGGTTTTCTGCCTGAGAGTGAGTCGTGTTCCAGAATGACTTGCACTCAGTGTGTGAGATTGTGGGAATGCAAACCTTCCTCAAGCACTAAAATGTGACATTTTAAAAATCTCAATTTTGAACTAATGCACTGCACATTCGTTTTGCCTCATGCAATGAAGGAGAAGTCTCCCTCAAACAACTTTATTGTTCTTAAGCTTCCCACAGAATTTCAATGAGAATATGAGTCACTTAAGCTTCCAATACCAGATTCTGTGTCTCCTGAAGTTTTTTGGTGGCTTTAACAGGCCTTGGATCAGGCTCTGAAAGATCATCTACTGGGATGCCAGTAGCAACTGCCCTTTCTGTGTAGGCTTGGAGCTTCACTTTCTGCAGAAACTCATCCACTCGACAAAGGAGTTCTTCAGACCTAGCTGAGAAGAACTGAGTTTGTGCCAAGCAGCTCTTCAGTTTGTCATCACATTTCAATAGCAAATTCTCATTTTCCTGCATTCCCCTGCTCAGATGCAAGAGCTCTTGAAAGTTATTTGTCCTCAAGGCCACAGGTATATGAAGAGGCTGCTTTTATAGATACGCCTAAGAGCCTTTCCCCTGTTTCTCATCCAGCTACTTCATTTCCTCTCTATACAGAAATGTCCTTGGTTACTCTGAGGTTCTGTTCCCTCAGGTTTATTTGCTGGCAAACACAGATGCTCAAGTGCTCTGTCCTCAGTGTTTAGAGGTGATTTCAAAGTGGTTCACCACAATTCTCCTTTTGATGTAAACACTTCAGAATTACTTCAGGAAACTGAAATACTTGCACATCAGCAAATGGGTTTTGATGGTAATGATCTTGTGTTCTGTGCATCCAAGCGCCTTTGACTCAAATGGTGTTCTTTTCTATAACAAGCTTCTCGCCCTCAATCATTTCCTGGTTGCAAATTCAAGCTTTACTTTTGGACATATCTGTTGCTATGAGCACACTCCTGTTTTCTCTGTTAACACTCAAGTGTTAAAACAATTCTTTTTCCCATAAGCTCTTATCTTAGAATTAACCTGGAGAGTTTTTTATATTGCTTTGGTCTGTACAGTTGTCCACTCACTGAAACAAAACTAATTCAGATCTTGCTTCTATTCAGTCACCTCTGGTTTAGCTGCATTGATCCATCAGTTCCAGGTTTGAAGCAGGAAGGCACTTTTGTGAAAGCATCCATAGCTGCATCCATCATACTTAGGTTCCAGAACCTCTAGAAAGGTGCAGCCCACCACCTAATTGCAATCACAGTCTCTTCTCTTTATGCTGATGCCTTTCCTTGGTCACATTTCTGAGGTCAAATGCCAGGAGAAGTTTAATATCCAGAGGTTCAAGGCAAGTAGGCTGACTCCATGTCCTTCAGCTTGAATCTGTATGTGCTCTTGCAATGAACAGATCATTAACTTTGCAATGCAGCGGCTGAGAAATGCCTTGAAATACTTCAGCTCTCCAGTCAGGGTGATAGCAGCTCATTAGAGCACAGTATCTGAGCCCTCTATTCAGAGAGGGTTTGGAGAGCACGGCTGGTTTTTCTTTCTCTTTCATCAGAATCAGGAAGGAAATAGTGCTTGGCTGATGTTTTATGTCCTTGTGGAGAATGTGGTGACCTCAGAGCCGAAGCACTTGCAAAAGCATCTTGTCCTGTACCAAAGCGATCAAGAATACATTACCCAACACAGGAACCTTAGTGCATATTGGGTTGAACTGGAAATGGACTTTCTTTCTGGGAGCTACCTTAGGAAGATATAAGAACTATTTGATATTCTTTAACAAACTGAGATTTAAATTTAAATTTGCAAAATCCATCTTTCTATTCCTTTCTTTCTCACCACTGCTGCAGCATCCTGCTCTCAAGCTACTGCATCTGAATATATCACATCAGTCTCCCTATCTATAAAAGCCACATGAACAGCTGATGAAGGTCCTCTTTATGAGCTGATTGCATATTTTGTCATTTCTTTTAGCTGAATATGTCCATATTTTTGGCATATGTTTGATTCAGGTTGGACCCAAATCTTTATAGATGAGGTGTAGATGCTAATGTCTGTGGTGCTTGCTCCTGAGCTGCCCCACTGGGAAGAGGAGACTTTCTTCCATCAGTAGTTCAGTGCTTGTGCATGCAGTGGCTTATCCTTGTTACTGGTAATGAACAACGGGCAGACAGTTGCTTTAGAGGAGATTTGCCTAGTAGTCAAGTGGATTCCAGGAGCCAAAACTTGAAAGTGAAATCCAGCTATTCCATGCAGAAATGTGGCAGGACTGTGTATATGTCTAATGAGTAAAGGAAAGCCAGTGAATGAGTTTTCCTGGAGCATCTGCAGGAGACAAATTCAGCCTTACTCCTCCTCATGGGTGTATAAATGATGTGGGTTGCTGCAAGTGCATCTTGGACACAGCTTCCAGTTGCCCATGCTTGGGGATGTCACTGTGGTTCTTTGTCTCCAAAGGGTCCATGCTGCTGTTCCTGGGGGCTGAGCAGCTCAAGGGGCAAGGGGGCTCCACACAGTGTGAAATTTCCCCCTTCTTAAGCCAAGTTTCACAGCCTGCAGCTGGTTAGAGCAGAGATCTGGGATCAGATGGGTGAAATTCCAGGTCTGGAATGGAGCTTGCAAAGCCCTAACTGCTTTGTGATCTGTGCAGTAAATAGAGGGGAGAGAGAGCTCCTGCTCCCAGCATGGACCTGCAGCGAGTGTCGGAGGGG
Source organism: Forpus xanthops (assembly GCA_032466535.1). NCBI lineage: Eukaryota > Metazoa > Chordata > Aves > Psittaciformes > Psittacidae > Forpus > Forpus xanthops. The sequence goes on along the minus strand of JASSUY010031836.1, from coordinate 35,990 downwards.
CTCCAGCTGAAATCCATAGTTTCTTCATCTTTTCCACCAGATTTATTAAGCTCACAGCAAGCTGCTACGACCATCTGTTTCCCAGGGAATACAGGGATGAGTGGAGCAGGAAGGAGAAGGTAATTGAAGGTCTCGCAAGCACATCTTGTTTCTTTGAAGGAAAAGTGATTTTAGTCAGGCTCTTTGTCTACAGCTACAGATTATAAGTGATGTGGTGTATCTGAATGCATTATTGGATGGTCGGATGACATAGTAAGACCTGACAAAACTTATTTCACAGATGATGTGAAGATCTTGTGCTGCTCCTGCAGCACAGATGTGACAGGAACAAGGAAGAGAACAGGCAGGAGAACAGCACAAGGCTTGGCTGGGCATCAGGAGCCTTGCCTTAAGTTGGGCTTTTACCTTAAGCAGGATTCTTTCTGATTTTATGTCCCATCCCTTCCCTGCTGACATGTGGTTCAAAGGAAGTAGAGCAAATGCAATTTTAAACCAAGAAGATGCTGAATTGGAAGGGCCATAATAGACAGTGGGAACCTAAGTCCCAAAGAAATGATGATTTCAGAAGGTTAAACTCCTTTTTTTGTATCAAGTCTGTTGCCTCCATTGATGACAGAGGATCAGGATCTGAGCTGTACCTCTCTGTTTGATGAGACTATTGCCTTACAGAAGGTTGAAAACATCCATTATAGTAATTTTCATTCATTTTGTCTGAAATGACTTGAAATATGTTTCTGTAACCAACCAAGCTCATTCGTAACTCTCCCTGCTACACATTCAGCAAGAATTTATAGGCAGTGTTTGAGGTATTCATACCCTCGCCTATTGTTCCTGCTGAAAGCCTCCATCCTGGAAAAAGAATTGCACTTCCTAATGCTCATCCACAGCACTGTAAATCAGGAGCTGGGGTGAGAGTGAACACATCCCCTCCTGCACTGAGAATGTTTCTTCCTATGAACAGGAGCCACTTCTCTCATCTTAAAGCCTTGATGATGTAGAAAGAGATCTGGTTTGGTCCCTAGGTGGAAAGATGTGCAGAGCTGAGTAGCTGCTGTGGGGTGTTCCCAGAGAAGGTGGGAGCAGCAATCCCAAACCATACCCCAGCCATGCAGTTACATCCCTACAGCAAACAGGCTGCGGTCACATTATAGGGCTCCATGCAGACATCCTGTACCTGGCTGAGGGCTGGGAAGTATCTGGGGACCTGGGGGCCTTGCAGTCCTCCTGGCAGGGTGCAGCAGTGGGGGAGAAGCTCTCAGCACAGCCCACAGTCTCCTCTGCAGCCTGACCCTGTGCTTGTGCTGCCTTTTCTTCCTTTACGACAGTACCTCCCATCTCTGGGATGTAAAATGTAGCTGCCAGGTTAATCAAGGATCAGAGGTAATGAAGCAAACCTCAGGTTAAACCAGAAGAGATGTTCCAGTCTGTGAGGGGAACATTAGAGCTGTGGTTCCCATCAATTTCATTTGAATGCACTGGGCAGGAAGAGGACAGTTCTGCTCTCAGGGAAACTGGAGCAGCTCCACCAAAGTCTGCTCCTTCCAGATTTACCTTCATGAATCTGAGAGCAGAAACTGGCCTGAAGTACGTATAAAAATTTATTAAAGCTTTGGGACAGATTGTGCTTTGCTTGAGCATGTGGAGGGGGAGGGAGCAGGAATTTCCCTCTTCATTCCCACAGGAAAGTGCTGTAGTCTCTGGCATTAAAAAAAGCAGGACTTTTAGTACATATGCCTAAACTGACATCATCGAATGGCTCCAAGAAGGTCAATTTGAGCCGGCTGGAAAAGGCAGTGTTCAACCTCTGTTCCCCAGCCACTGCTTCCACATGTCCCAGCATCCCAAGGAGCATCCCTCTCAGGACCAAAAGGTGCAGATCCTCCACCTCCCCACGTGTGTTGTCACATATTCCACAGGAAGGCCATCAGATAGATGGCAAAAAATGCACACTGTGCTTATTTGGATGTCAGTGGATCCAGGATCTGATCCTTTCTCAGCTGCAAGCACAGTTCTCCCAAATCCAACAAGAGCTCAAGCATGTTCTTGGTCTTCTCTGGCCAGGAGGATAACAAAAACTCTTGGTCCTCTGTCCCTAATGGCTCATATTGATTATCCCACAGGAGATAAGTGGGAGAACGCTGCTTTTCCAAATATATGGAAAAGAACTTAAGCATAGTACTGAATATATATATAAAGACAAGAAAATTAAGGAGATGATGAATAATTCCACTGACACCGCAGTGCCTGGCTTTATGCCTGATCCTTGTTTGTGCTAAAAACTGCAGTGTCTCTGCTGGGAACACCCTGGCTATGATGCTGGCTTCCTCCAAACCTGTCCTGAGAAGCTGAGTCATAAGGGGGAGGCTGAGCAGGCAGCTCTGCATCATGCCTGTCCTCTCTGGGTGTGCAATGAGGGATGCGATAGTGGTGTGGCTCCACAGGGAACGCTGGGGCTCTGCATTATCCAGCATGGAAATAGGAATACAGTCACCCAGCCTGTCATCCTTTGGAGGTGTAAAGCTGTATGTAGTCTGTTAAACTGTGTTCTCTGTGTTATGCCTGGAGGATCTTGCATGGAGGGATTGATGAGTGTCAGCCTGTGACACGCATAGGTGCTGGCTCCTATGGTCCTTCAGGAAGCAGAAGGCTGTGAGTATTTTGCACTGTGTTATGAGAGCCCTGAGGATAAGCTGAGCTATCAAACTGCAAGATAACATTACCTGTGCACACAGGAAAGCCACCTGAAGTCACACAGAGGGACCTGCACACTCTGCTTGGTGCTGGGGCATGCTGTCTGATTAAAATAGTGATGGAGTTTGTTTGATTTAACATCTTCTTTACATCGCTGATTTACTTCCTGAAGAGTAAGTAACATAACACATGCTACTCTCCTATTTAACAGTAATCCTCACCCTTTGTTGTCAGAATACAAGCCAAAGGTGCACATTTTTCAAGGAATTGTTTGAATTACTTTCCCCATCCTGATTACTTTCCTTCACTTTTTCCTTCATCAACCATCCTTTGGGTATTAACCTTGTATTTATGCTCACATTAACCAGGGTCAGCATCAGAAAACGCTCTTGCTCTTGCTTTTGCTCAGCCACCTGGAGAAACAGAGAAAGGAGACAGTACCAGACACACACTAATTTCTAACATGTGTTTCCTGCCAGCACTGGCCTCAGCAGCTCAACCACACAAAGTCACCAGAGAATGGCTGCAGTTTGAGTACAGTCTTTGCATGTGAATGGGAGAGGGCCCTGCTGTGGAGTGAGTGTCCTGGTGAACATCATCAGGGTAAGAGTGGAAAGGAAGCCAGGCTTGCGATAGATTAGTGAAAGTGGAGCTTTGTTGTTGACTCCAGTGTGACCAGAGTTTGAGTTTGAACACCCTACAGTCTCCTGTGACAATTAGAACACAGTGTGTGGCAGAGGGTGGGATGTATTGAAGGATGTGCCCAGTTCAGACTCACTGGAAGTCCTGATGACTTCAGAGATGAGCTAGCTAGGAGCAGTGCTCACAGATGAGATCATATTCCTTATAAAGGATAATGATGTGGACACTTCTCTGCCATTTGCAAATGAAGGCAGAGCAGCCCCAAGCCTGATTTCTCATGGAAGTGAACTTCCTAGCACTTGTATTCCTCCCCATACCTGCCCTCTCCCATCTCCTCTACCCTTCTGTAATGTTCGAATCTATTGATCAGTTTTATCCAATTGGAAAAGCAATAGGAAAGCTCAGAGATAATTAGATTCTTAGGAAATCAGAAGAGCAGGAAGTGATGTTTATAATGAGTGAGGAATGTTACAGCATCAGCTTATGCAGAAGATGCTCTGGAATCCTCATGTATGATCACCCCCAGAAAAGACTACTCCTGCTTCACCTTTAAAGTCAATCATAAGAAAAAAGTGGGGAGAGATCCAGCCTTTAGGAGTTTTGCTGTTCACAGCCTAAATCACTATGTTCAAACTCATGAAGTTACTATTCTCATTTCTAGCTTGCCTGGGGGAGTAGCAAGGTTTATAGCAGTGGGAATCTGGATAAGAAGAAACAGATCACTGAGGCTGCAATGCCAGAACCTTTCCTATTGCCAAACTGGGAAGATGTTCCTTTCAGATGCGCCTTTAGGTGCAACCCTTAGGCAAGGGATATGCAGTACTCGGTGAGTGCCTGCCTGCCCCAGAGCTCTCCTCACATCACGTCTCCTTTTGGAACCTTATTCTGTGGACCAGGAAAACCAGGGTCTGGAATTCTGGGGCTCCGCAGGGGGAACCAGCCTCGCCAGGTTTCCATTACACTATTTCTTACATCTCTTATTTCAGTTGATGTGAAACCTTTTTCTGGAGGTAAAAGGATACTGTTGGAAATGAGATGTTGGAGGGAAGCCCTTCCCCACCCAGCTCTGCTCCTTAGCCTCCGGAGCAGAGGGACCACAAGTGACTTCTGACTCTATTTCTTCCATGCAGTAATTCCTGAAGAAGTGACTCCTTTTTAAACTGCCTTGCTTGCTTTTGGAGTTCCTCTCCTTGCTTCACAGCAGCGACTATGAAGCTTGCTGCACACTGAAAACCTTGGGCAGTTTTTAAATGCTGTCTGTCAGTTATTCTTTATGGGCTACTGAGCAGGACTTTCCCATATTGGATCAATTCTTCATTAACAAGGTTTAATAGGACCTGGGTTTATCAGCCAGAAATAAGGCTCTGCTTTTAGCAGCAGCAGATGCCCCTCCATGTCTGTGGCAGTAGGACACAGAGCTAGTGCACTGATAAATGGACAGGGACAATGATGGGAGGCTGGGCAAATGCAACAGCATTAAATGCACTCAAAATCCTTTCTCTTTTCACCTTCAGGCCTATAGATGTGCAGCCTGAGCCAGGGCTGTGCTGGCTCATGGACTCAGGGAAGGGCTGATATAGCCAAACAGCTGCACATTCCTAGCACGAGTTTAAGCAGTCACTGGTCAAGGTTTTAAAGCCTTTATTTCAAGGCACAGTCAAACCTACAGTTACTCTTTTATGTCCCAGCATCTGTCTGCAGTACAGAAACATCATTTATCACTTCCACAGTGCTCTGGTGCTGCCATCAATCCCCATCACTTCAGAACAGGTTGCCCAGCTCTGGCTATCCCCAAGGCAGTGACAGGCTCCAGAGGGCAGCCCCTGCCCTGTGGGTCTGAAGCTCTCCAATGCTGGGGGTTTATTTAATTTGCATTCCTCCTATGACTCAGCCTACAAAAATGTTCCTTCTACCGCACTATGAGTGGGTGAGATGGTTGCATTTTACTCTAATTCTTGTTCCATGTTCCAGCCTGTTTTCATAACCAGGTATCTGCTGACATGAATGTCTTCCTTGGGGACACCATGTTATGTCCCCTCAGTGATGCCCACACTCATTTCCTTAGATGTGGACATACAGCTTGTTGTCCTGGGTTCTGCCTCACCTCCTCAGGCTGACCCCAGCAGTGAGAAGTTAATTATTCCCAGTGGCAAAATGTAGGGTCAGAAAGTGCCATTCCCTAAGCCATAATGTGGCTGTGACTGTATCATGGTACCCATGGGGCAGACAGGTCTGAATAGGTGCTGCTGGCCCTATTTCTTTCTCCTAAAAGCAATATATATATACACACATTCATATATATACGTGTGTATATATGTGTATATATAGAGAGGTGTATATACACATATATGTACATGTATACATATACACATATGTATATAAACACTATAAATATATGTGTTTATATATACGCACACTATATATATTTTTTCCTTTGTGTTTACCAGGAGCCAGCAGATTTCTATTGCTGAAAACTCATTCCATGAATTCCCACTGCACCAATCCAGCCCCAGTCACAGAGGAGGTGGGAGAAGAATGCTTTTTGCTATAAGTACATGTGGGAAGCCTGGCTAGCCAGACCTTGCCTGCCTTTCACTACCAGCTTCAGAGGCTCCACCTCACATCATCCCTTCACCTCCAGCCTCTGGCAGCTGAGGGATGCTGCTCACACCACAGTGGTCAGGTTGCTGCTTCCAGTGCCGGCGTGGTGCCATCCATCCCTCTCTCATAGTGGGATGACTCACTCCCAGTGTTGCTCCCGGACTGCTTGGGTGAATGGAGACACAAGGATACATGTGTGCATCCTTGCTACACCGCACAGGTCCGAGATCAGGAGTGCTGAAGTGATGACACAAAACTGGCAGCTGAAACAACCTCACTCCAGAAGATCTGCATGGGTTTTCTGCACAGCCCAGGGCTTTTCGTTTCATTTTTACTGTAACTACCTTCCATGGTCCATAAACTATATTGTTTTCATTTAATTCTGGGAACATAATGAATTTCTGTGGGCTTGTTTCCTGTTCAGTGCAATATCTTTGCTAGATGTGAGGTTTATTTCACAAGCTAGTTATAAATTCGCTCGAACTCCCGATTGTTTCATCTTGGGAGCAATCAATAAAAAGGAACATGAGGGAGATTTTAGACCCTTCACATCCACTGAAATTCAGGGATGTAAATCTGTCATCTGACTCTTTTTTCCTACCCTGAGTGCTGAGTAATGTTGGAAAAATGCTAAACCTCATAGTAGTGCCTCAGTGTGCCTCTGGAATGGCCAAAATCTGAAGTTCTCCCTTCTTTACCCCCAAAAGAGCCTGAAGCATAAAAAAGCACATTGGGTACTGTGAAAAGGCATTGAAAAACTGCCAGAAATTAAGGGTAGGTGAGTGTCAGGGTCCTTTCCATATATACAGATGTATATGTATATATACCGTCCTTCATCTCATGCCTTTACTTCGGCTCAATCTCCTCTGCCTTATCACAGCATCAAATGGGCATTATCTATTTTCCCCTCAGTTTCCTGAACACTTGATGAAGGCCCTAGGATAAAAGCTAACCTTCCTGCAGCTAATCTGCAGCTGGCCCTTCTGTGCCTCCTTGCTGGAATACCCAGATTAAAGCTAACATCTGGCTATCAGCACATAGACTCAGAGCAGCAGCTATAGATTTAATTCTCTAGATTTATCCCCTTTTATTTTTGGGCCAATAGTGAGAACCCTCCAAGCACTCGTTTGAAAAGCTTGCCAAAACCCTGCCTGATTCCTCTTTTCACTTGTGCAGGCCACTTGGAGATTGCTGCTGGTGTCAATCTGGTGTGAATAAAGGGAATATCAGGCACAGGCTTCCCAGGTCACCAAAAGTCATTTGGGAGGCTCCACAGCATCAGGGTGGTTTTACATTCAGCCTGGTGATGCTGCTTATGCCATCAGCTGCTAAAGGTGGATAAAAATATACTCTCATCCAACCCAGTTCTCTCCTGTCCACATTTCCTTGGTTTTCTCCTCAGTGATATGTTTCTAAAGATGTTTTCATCCCTTTTATGTGCTTATATCTCAGGGAGATGAACTGATGCTTGAGTACCAGTGTGTGAAGCTCCAAGGCAGGCACACAGGTGCTGGGATGGGATGCAGCAGCTGCAGCCCCACAAAGCTCCTGCAGGTCACTTGCAACCTATATAAGACCCACTGTGGTACTAAGAGCCAGCTGATCCCTGCACATCATCTATCCCGTTTTTCCTTGCTGCAATCACTCAGAGCCACTGATTAATAAGAATATCATTGAGCTGGGATGGATTTTGTTTTGTTTGAAGGCAGACCCAGAAAGCTGGTGCTTTTTTTTTTTTGCTGAAGATTATTTTGCTCTGGCTTCTGTCTCCTTTGCTGGCTTTGAGCACTTCTCTTTCCCTTTATTGCTGTGGGCTAAATGCAGAACCAACAGGACCTGCTTCTGAGATGCACCAGGTTAGTATGGCTCTTGAAGCAGCAACAAAAGCTTGAAAAGCCCCTGCTCCCACTCTTCGGAGGTGTTATGATGACTGTAGGAGTGCTCTTCATCTGTTTCACTGTGGAGTGAACTAAACTCACATGAACTGTTACTAAAGCAAACTAAGGAGCTGGCTGGGAATTAACTTGCAAAAGCAAATTCTGCATCCAGCTGTGTTACCAGCCCTGTGGAGCTTTAGTAATAAACCAGGCCATGCCACTGACTTCAGGCATAGTTTAGGACATGGTGCTGTTAGTTAAAAGTACAGAAGGATTTTGTTACATCCCCACACAGCAGATGAATGGATTTGTATTGATTTTGTATGGTTTTGCTGTCTACTTCCCAGCTCAGTTTAGACCTCCTGGCCTGAACTCTTTGTGATGGAGCAGCAACCTGAAGTGTCAGGAGCTGGGTGAAATGGGGATGTTCAGGGTCCAGTGTCTGCATCACCAGCCTTAGGGGTTTAGCTGAAGTAGAAAAAGAAAGGACAGAGATCTTCAGGCCCAGCAGTTACCGTTGGCTTTTGACCTCATCAGGCCATATATTCCCCATACTCCTTCAGTGAGATGCTGATATGGAGTGAGACAGTGACCGCATTGCTGAGCGTGGGTCTGTTTGAGGGTGGGAACATGAATATGGAGCTTCAGTCTCGGGGTTTAACTGTCCTTTGTGCTCCCATCTCCTGCTCTCTGCTCAACACTGCCTGGGAAGGGGATGAGGGATGCCAATGAGGGCAGGCTGCTCCTGTGCATGCAAAGTCAGGCACATGGATTTACACACCTTGTCTAGGGAGCTGTGAAGCAGACAGCACCCTAAGACACAGATCCAGAATAAGTGGGAAGGGAGCCTGGGTGTGAGCACAGATGTGGAAGCATTTCACTCTTACTTTCTTTTTCAAATGTGGTTTGAAGCTCTTGTTATTTAACGGAGTGGGGGGAATCCACAATGGCCTCGCTCCTTTGTGCTTTATCTGTGTTTCGGAGCTGTCCCAGCTCACTGGCTGTCATGGTAACATGTGAGGCAGAGCTGGCTGCTGGGCTGCATCCCCAGCATCATCCCTGTGGCAATGAACGACTCTCACTGGAGTCCTTCCCTGCACTGCTGTGATTCAGTGAGGGGCTGCAGCTTCCCTCATCCCACCCAACTGGTGGAAGGGGCCTCGTACAGCTGCAGAAGGCTCCCCTCGGTGCTGCTCCTGCCCAAGAGGTGATGGATTTGTTCATTTGCTTATGCTCTTTAACTGGAGGCGGTGTCAATCTCCTGTGCCAGGTCCCTGCAGGCAGAGTTTGTCTGTAGTAATTTGTGCTCACATTAAACTCACCAAATACACAAACTATTCCTGATGGTGAATCCAAGAAAACCAAAACCTTTAGGAAACACTTTTGGAGGATGATTTGAACCCACCTTTGTGCTCAGCTCGGATCATGCCATTCCGCCCTGCTCAATCTGCCAAAACACACTGGAAACACCATGGTTCCCGGGGCTTTGTTCTTCCCAGCAGTTGAGGCAACTCTGTGGAAAAGCTTTTCACCTGGTGTTTTTCTGCTTCCATTCCCAGTTCTGTTCAAGACACGTGGGAGGGAAGGTACATGACAAAGTCACTGTGGGAGCAGACGCAGGGCTGGGTAAGTGGGATGCTTCAGTGGAAACTTGGACCTCAGTCCTTATTTCCCACTCCCAAGTGAGCTCGTCTTCTGGCTCAGGTTTCTTGCAGCCTTTTTCTACTTTTTTTTCCTCTTCTTGGCCTTTCTGAGGGGCATTCTTTGTAACCTGAAATCCAAATCCCATCCTGCTGCTCTATGGAGATGCTCACACTTCACGGTCCAGGGGCGCTGCTGCTCTGCATCATGTCTTATGCTCAGGGCCACCCACAGAATGCTCCTCAATGAGCATTTAGAGTAGTTTGCTCATGGAGAAAGTTTTCCCCCACCTGTAATAATGAGAGGTCAATTAGTGCCCTAAAGAACAATGATGGGCACCACCCTTTCTTGCACACTGGAGTAGTATCCTGACCCTGCTGACATCAGTGGCAAAATGCTCATACCCTGTCTCATCCCACTTTCATTTCATATTATTCCTTATCCAATCCATTAATTTATTAGTCCTGTTCATTCCCCCAGCTGCCTTCTCTTCTGCCCACCAGTATGTTCCTTTAATGCCCCCAATCTGGTTGTGCAAAAACCTTTTCTGTTTATAGCATCCACAGTACAGGGTCTGCAGTAAATCCAAGCTCCAGCTGGGAACATGGTCAGCTTTGTGTGGCAGCAGGAGATGCGGGTCCTTCCTCCCTCCCCCAGCCTCTGCCTCATTTATATCTGCAAATCTGTGATGTTGCCTTGAAAGAATCTGCAATGACTCATTGCCTCTCCTGGACCTACTGCCAATAACAGAGTTATAACCAGTTAATTAACTGGAAAGTCTAATTACTTAAAATTCAGACCTTTCCTGGGATTTTGCTGTTGCAGGAGAATGCCAAATAATAACTGTGCTTTTCAATATGCCCTCACTTTATTTTTCTTGGGGAACATACAAAAGTGATGTGTAAATATTGCTTTCTCCAGTGAGCACACTTTATTATCCCTTTTCCTTGAGCTTTCATTAAAAACTGCTCCCACCCCTTCTTTAACTTGAGCATATAAATAAATAACGCCTGACTCAAACAACCTCAGCCATAAAAACCTGCTTGAAAAGAATCTCAGGCAACTACCACATCTGGAATAATAGTCAACATATTTCAGAAAGAGACTTCATTTTTCTCACACAGGATACTAAATCATGATGGCTCCATGTGCCAAAAATAACACAGTGGGATATGACTATGGGAGGACGTGAACCTATAATGAGGTTCAATAAAGTACTAATCTTATGGGGTAATGCAATCTGGTTTGCTTTTGCTTAAGAAAAAGCCTGTGCATGTGTGTGTGTGTATTCATACACACTGGTGTGCTTTTTAAACAGGATTCTGCTGTCTTCTTTCTGACTTTCTTCCCTGTTTTGCTATGGAGAGAACTATTTCAAACTCATTATTTCATCCCAGATTAGCCTAATTCCAGGCAGGATGGCAGCCTCCACCTGCCCCATCATTTAAACACAGGAAAAGCCAATGGGGCAATCTGCTGTTGTGAGAGAGGAAGAGATTTACCATTTACTGAGCATCTCCAGCACATGACCACTTTTGCTCCAGTTCATCCTCAGATAGAAAATGAACCCCCAACTATAGGGCAGGTGTTAAAATCATTCCTCACCTTGGGGAAATAAAGATGAGTCCCTTTTTGCACTATGGAACTGGGGCAGAGATGAAGGTGACAACAAGAATAAGAAATACAGGACAAAACTAACCAAAGAGCAACTTTGAATTACAGGCAACTCATTCTGAAGCTGAAAACCCATAGAGGTTTGATGGAAGGAAAAAGGAAAAGTCTTATTCCTTCAGATGCTCTTCTCTCCACAGTGGAAGAAGACTGGCCGGGATTGTTGTGTGCCCACTGAGGGGAGACAGACTTCATCTCCATTGTTCTGGAAGCCCGTTTCCCTGGGGATATCCTCCATCACCCTACATCTGGATCCTCCAGGGTCCTGCTGGGGAACTCTGGACCAGGAGGACAGTGCTGAGGTGGTCACACACAAGCCCAGGATGGAGGATCCCACCTTCCTCTTCCTCCCCTTCCCTCACAGGTCTCACAATCCCAATGGAGGAGGCACTTTGCTTCCAGCTGATGTGAAAACAGTGAAATAGCATGGCCAGGTCACCCTGATGAGCAGGAGCAGAAATGGGAATGAAACCCAAATCTCTGGAGCCCCATCTAATGCATTACTGGACATTCTTAGCTCACAACATTCTTCCTTCCCTCCTGCAGGAGGCTGATAAAAACGTTACCCAGCATTTGGGTTTGTTATGACACAAGGAGACATGACACACGGATACCTTGGCTCAGGGAACGCTGTCCTGGAAGGCTTTTGTCAACCATAACTCACCATCTCCCCAGACATCTTGATCCCCAGCACAGTGCCAGCCCTTCTGAGCAGCCTATTTACTACGCTGTAAATAAATCTAGCTTCAACTGCTATATTTTTTGCCATGTAATCAGTCTGCTTTCATAAAAATTCCCCTCTCTTGGCATTCATTCACATGTGCCTTACAAATGTGCACGCTGTATTGAATCAGATGTGTGGGAAATAGATATTTTTTCCATATGGATCCCAATATACCATAAAAGGCTTTCCCCTCTGCCCCCCTCTCCTGCAGTCTCTTGAGGGCATATATCATAACAATTGAAATCTGATGAGAAAATGAAGAAAAAGCTTGGTGTTCATATCTTCCAAGTAGTTTTCCAGAGTCCTGCTGCTGAAAGGGACATAAATCATTAGCAGCACTCAAGCAATGCTGTTACCTGAATACACAAAACAAAACATGTTGAGTTTCTTGCTACTGGGAAAAAGAAAGTGTTGCAGCCGCATAAATGTCTTGGAATTGTCATTCAGGTTGGTTTTGGTTGTGTAAGTTAGGCATGCTTGAGGAGATGGTAGCCAAAAAGGGGGGTGCAGCCCATCGCAGGCATCTTCTGGCATGAGGAGCATTTCAGAGCTTTTCTACACTGGGTGGTGTCCAAACTGGCATTGCCCAGCCTTGGTTGGGCCTCCAGCCATGCCAGTGTAATGGCAGCATCCCATGGGATAAAGCTGGTACAAAGGGCACTCACCACAGTGCATCTACCTGCAGGCATCTCTCTCTGAACCCTGGCACCAAGGGAAGGGGACAGAGCAGCCAGACTAATATACCCTTTAAGGTCACGGAGCAGAAGCTTTCCTGCAAGCATCCTCCTAGCACAGGGCAGGGTCTAACCTGTCCTCTTGACAGGATTCAACTGGTAAAAGCAAAAGAAGTTAAACCAGCAAAGTCTTTCACTAAAAAGTCACCTTTTGTTAATGCTGCTTTTGTAAATGAAGCATTGAAAAATGACAAACCCAAACTCCCCTGGATAGTTGTTGGAGACAGTGAAAAATAGGTGATAATTGTAATGAAAATATGGCCCAAATCATTCACTTCTCACCCCAAATTTTGAAGTCCTACTATTAATCAAAAAACCAAAGCCCTTTGAAAATATCCATCGGGTTTCTGTGTGTGATGAATGCATTCCCAGAAACCACACTCTGCTTCAGGCTGTGATGAGAGGATAAAACCTGGCACTTGTGAGCGACAGCACCTCTGCTTCCCACTGCAGGCAGGTTTAGCATCCCTCCAGCAATCACAGGGACACCTCAGGGCCTTTTCTGGTCTGGAGAATATCAGCAGCAGGACTGGGAATACATCCCATCTCATGCTGCTATCCTCTGGCATGGTGCAGGCAGCTGTGCAGGAGATAAGAGGAAAACCAGTCTCCTTCCAGCAACCCACTGGTACCCTGCGGCATCTCTTCTCCCCATGCTGTGCCGCCTTCCTCGCCATAGGATGGCTCTTGGGAAGGAGCAGGATTTGTTCTTGAGAAAGAGGAGGAGGTGGCTTTCCCACCCTACAGCATCTACTGCCGGCTTTTTGGCTCCATCTTCTGGAAGTGAGACAAAACACAGATTAATCAAAGTCAGAGCTTTTATGTTGGGTTTTATACAACGCCCTGTGTTGTAGGACCTGTGATATGTCCGGCACAAATAGATCCATCCCTTCTATAATGTATGAAACTCCATAAAGTACCTTTGCAAGCGAAAAAATATGAAAAAAGGTTAAATTAAGTGCTTGAATGCAGTGGTTAAATGAAAGCCAAGCTGCAGGTAAGGAGCAGGAGGATAAGCATTTTAGGGCTAGACCATGCAGCATGGTGATGCGCTCTGGGGATGGATCAGGCAACACGGCCAATAGGGAAACAGCATCTTGTGTCTACTTTTTAAGTCACCCCCTGTTCGGTACAGGAGAACAGCTTGATCCAACATGTAGAAGTGTTCTGGTCACTCAGTGGCCTTTTGGTTAGAAAGATTAAAAGATAAATACCTGAGAAATTATTCCAGAGATTGGCTGAGCCAGGTTTAGTGCTGGAACAGCTGTAGTTCCAGTGACACTGTGACAGGGCTCTAACCCATCTTCTTAATTCAGAAATCTGAGCTTTCCTAATGCTATCAGAATGCTCAGCCTCAGGATGTGAAGGATGGAGCACTCCAAGTGCACAAATCATCAGCGCAGGCTTTTGGTGGTGTTTCCTTATCCAGTGACAAGATGCTCTCACCGAGGACAGTCTGTTCTGAGCATGCAGAGCACAGGGGATAGAGAGTCTGACCCTAAGCTGTTGCTATCAGTGTTACTGTAGGGCTTGGAGAGCAGCAACAAAGCTTTTTCTCCCTTTTCTCCAGGGAGCTGCCCTTTTAGTGTGGCAGAACTGGGACATGGGGGGAGCAGAGGGATGTGGGGAGTGATGGGGAAGATATCCTCAGCCTGCACAGAAAGCCATTGAGGACGCAGGAGATTTTCCATTGCTTTATGCTCACTGTCTGCAAAATGTCTGCAAATTGTCTGTCCACTACTTGCCTTTGGGTTTGTGCTGCTGAATTTAGATTCCCATGCACCAAGCTCCCTTCGACCATGCCAGGCCAATGCTTTCCTGGGATGCTCCAGCTCTGTTGTGACGCAAAGAGCAGCCAAACCCCAGGAGCACAGGTTTAGAAGGTTCAGGTCTCTCCTTTGTTCTGGGGTGCATCTTGCCTGCAAAATCTGAGCCCTGCAGATGCTCTTGGAGGTTCCACTTAATACCATGTGGCCACTCTGATTGCACAAGAGCATCTTCTCCCCTCTCAGATCAGGGCTGCCGCCCTCCTTGGGACGCTCAACAAAGAACTTTGTTCATGTTCATAGAGGAAAAACCTTTTCCTTTTTCCCCTCCAGTTTAGGTTTGTGCCAGACGGTGGTGCTCGGTACCCGCATTGCGATCTTCCTCCTGCTGATGCTGCTACCGATGCTCTGGGTTGGTTCCAGGGTGCAGAGGCGGAGGGGCGGGGGGTGCACCCCCGCTCTGCCTTCAGAAGCACCAGCAACTGCTTGGGACGGACCGTTTGGGGAATATCCGAGCTAAACTACCGCTGAACAAACTGGTTTTGGAAGAGCTTCTGCAGAGCCAGCCCTTGAGGTGGAGCCCACTGAAAATTAGGGCATAAATAACCTCAAATATGGGAATCCATTAATTCCTTTTATGCCACCTGTAACAGACTACTTACCCTGAACAGAGATTGACGAATTTGTCCTCTAAAGTGTTTCTAAAGGTTTTGCTTAACTTTCTACCGTTTAGTTGTCATGATCTTTTGGCTCACATTAATAAAAACTTAATATAAGGATATCTTAGATATTAAATATTTTTAAGATTATTATTTCAAGCTTGTAAACTCTTATGTGGTTAAACCCATAAATAAGAAGCAGTCAGGGGATAAGGCTGTTATGTATTAGAAAGCTTTCTTGCCTTTCATGCAGTGATGGTGTTTTGTGGCATGTGTAAGAGCAGATGGGTTCCTTGGGCAGTGCAGGATGTGCAGGGCTCAATGATGCTTCTGCAGCATCAAAGCCTTCATCAAACCAGGATAACTTCAGATGCAGAAGCACTCTTATAAGTTTCAACTGAGACAAGCAGACTGGAAGAGCATCTGATTTTGGGGGCCGGGACCTGTTTATTTCCCCCGTCAGCAGCATTTCAGTGGCTGTGAGGATATCTCCATCACTCTCCAGCAGAGGCAAAAGCGGCCACATACATGGTCATGCATCCTTGTCATACCCGTCAGAGTAATTAAGTAGATTATTAACAGTTATCGTATTTAAAATGTGATTCTTACAGTAAAATAATGGACACTCAAGCAAGTAGCAGTGGACTTCCATGTCTACACTATGCCACATTGCCCAGACGTTGATCCTGAGCCGCCAGAAGACACACATGTGTGAAGCACATGAGCACTGATGCTCACTGGAAAAGCTGTGGAATGAAACGCTGGGATTCCCAGAAGTACCCCAAAACTGTGCATATCGGATTCCCAACCATTTGAATGGCTGTGGGAATCTAATCCCATAGACACCCTGAGAGTCTCGCCTCCTGTCCCCACTTCCTTGCCTCTCTACATATAAATCTTTGTCTCTGGGTTTCTGGTGCGCGACTTACGATGTTTAAATGCTTATTTTGGCAGCGTGCAGTGCTGGGATGTTTCAGCTCTGCCTGGAGGCTGGAGCAGGGCTCTCTCCTTGGAGACAGGTTTAACTATGAGGGACTTGGTCCAGAGCTTCCTGGTGGAAATCACTGTTCTCCAAAGCAGGACTCTTCAGGAAAAAGCCAGGAGGCCAATTTGGACATCTGTGTGGTTTCTGACTGAGATAATTGTAAACCATGGGATAGTGACTTGAGCAAACAGCAAAGCAAGCTGGGGATGATCTGATTAGTTTTCTGCCATTGACATTTTATCAGTATGTTCAACACAGAGTGAAAAACCATTCCTCAAAGCCCCGAGAGTCTTTGGGGAAATCTTCTGTCATTAGTACCCATGGTGATGTCTGTCAAGCCATATCCCAGTTCCCGGGCAGAGAAACCCATGCCCTGTCCCAGCCAGCCTCTGCCATGGATGGGGACGAGCAGCTTTCTGCAGGATGCTCCCAGCAAATATGATTAAATTGCTGAGCAAACATCCACCTGCTGCTGGAAGGCACTTGGAAAGCCTCTCCCAAACTCCTTCCTCAAGGGTAGGAGAGCTTCCTTCTAATGGCATTCTTAGGCAGATTTGGGACTCTTGTAGTTACGGAAGGAATCTTATTGATACTAAAATACGATACTAAAATACAGTACTAAAATACTGCACTAAAATACAAGTCCATTTAAGCATTAGCTGATGATTATGAAATACAAAGTGGGCAGTCAAGAACGAGCATACCCCAACCCAAAGTGACACGGTTGGACTGCAGCACGGTTTGTGCATCACTTTGGTACAGGGATTGAACTCTGTGAGCTCACATAGGATAGTAACAGATCCTTGTAGCATTTTTTAAGTTAAAATAGCTTTCTAAATCACCAGTAATCCTTCGGCCATCAATAATGGGCTTTTATTTAACATGGCAGCATTTGCAACATTTATCTGTCTTCGATATTCGGGATATGACTTGGAATTATTTCGCTCCATGCCCTGCCCTGCTTTTCATCCACAAACCACGACTGCAGGGAAGAATAAGAGAGAAGGGAAAAGGCTGGGCTTTATGGGCTGGTGATCACGGACTGCCTGGTCTTCCAGCATAGTCAGGTCTTTCCTGGACAGGTTTGCTTTGTCTTGAAGGGCACTGTTTTGCTCTTTATCAGCACAAACCTCACTTTTTCCTTTCAGAGCCAATTATTACCAAGTATTCAGGCTGGTGCATTTAACCGCTTGTTGCACAATAGCAGCCAAAGGGCACCAGCTTATTTCCAAGCAGTTCTCTGCTCTAACTCTGCTCCCTTCCCTCGTGCCTGTCCTCCGCCATGGGCCACAGCTTCTCAGATCACCATTTGGGTGAGAAATAAATTATAGACTCAAATTTCAGTGCCTTTACAAGTCATTTGCTTCCAACTCAGCTCTTAAACCACAAGCCCATCTCCTTTGTATAGGCTGGAGCTTGGTGCGGCCCCGGGAAGATCCCATTCTGACGGGTGCCATGACAATCAACACGTTAATTAAATTAATTAATTTCCAGGGGCAAAGGTTCAGTGGGCGGGTGGTGCTTTTGTATTCCCAAACCAGTTAACTCCGCTCAGATTCAAACCTGACCAAGACAGATCTGCTGTGACTAGCGAAACCCCAGCACAGCGCCGAGCCTCAGCCACGCTCTTTGTGCGCACCCTGCAGCCCCGGTGCCTGGGATGAGGCATGTCCTTGAGTTAACAGAGACAACAAGATATCAAATTAGCTGGGGGGGCTCTCTGTTCTTTTTGAAACCATTGGGAGAATTGTGATGCGCCAGGGCGCAGGGTGCTATTCTTCCTATCTCTTAGCTCTATTGTGCAGGGGTGAACAAAGCCAAGAGGTGTAATTTAAAGGTGCTGTGACCTCCCATGAGCAGCTCTCCCCATTGTGATGCCCGTTTTGTTTTCTGTATGTGTTTTTTCTCTCCACTGAGATCTACTGATCATAAATATGCATGAATAAAAGAGCCAGGGGAGAGGAGGGGAAAGGGAGGGGAAGGGGGCTCATAACCAGCTTGGATAAAGTCCTTTTCTGAATTTTCCACTCTCAACTTCCTGACGTCCAATGAAATAAGGGACCACACCACCGGATTAGCTCAGCCGGAGCTCCTCTTTCCAATTGTAAAAGCAGAGCCCTGGCATCATAACAATCCTTATAATTATCACTTTCAGAAGGGTCTTATCATATAACAGCTTCTTTTGATTCAGGATGGAGCGGGACCAAAGGGGGCTGGGGGAGATAATTCCAACCACAGGGGTTTGCGTCTTCATTCATCACTTTCCAAACAAGCCACTGGAAAATTGGAGTCCCTGAGCAATTTACAGATTACAGCTCTCTCCCGGTACAGGGATGTGTGTACAAACACACACGCTTGCTCCAGGCATCACACACAAGCCAGGTACACCACTGGAAAGGGGGAAAATACAAGCTTTTCCTTGCTTTTTCTGTTCCAAACTCGGGCAGAAACGGACGTAACCTTCCCTTTTAAGCCTAGCAACTCCAGCCCGGCCACACAGCTCCTCCTGGATTAATCTTTCTTTTTTTTGGCTCAGTGAATTGTGGTCAAGGCCATTGTAACGTGAGTGCTGCCGGGGCGCGGATTGGCTGGAGGAGGCTCAGAGAGGCCCCTTTTCACAGGGGACTAATTGCTTTAGACCACCAGTATTTGGGAGCTACAGATGTCTTCCTTAATTTGCCTAGAGAGCACAATCGGCCCCATCTGTTGCATTTTTTTCCCCCCTCTGTCTCTCAAGTCGCCTTCTTCCCCCTGTCTGCAAAGGCCTAAATTGAAAACTCATCAAAAAGTAATACAAGAGCAGTTTGGCTGGGAAGCTGCTGCCGTGGGGCTTTGCCTTTAATAAAGGCCCCCCTGCTACTTTTACACATGGGCTGGGGAGCAGGGAAGGGAGGAGGAGGGAAGAAGAAACAACCTAGAAGGGGAAAGGAAAAAAAACCAAGAGAAAAGCTAAAAACTAACAGCCAGATGGGATATTCGGAGGCAGGATAATTTGATGTGTCATGGCTGGAGGAGAACAAGGGGCAGCCCCTTGTTTTCTGTGTGTACACACAACAAAATAGATGACTTCTGCAGAGGGGAAGGGGGCCGAATGGGGGCTGCCAGTCTCTGCATCCCGATGTCACTGCGGGGGGAGCAGTCACTGCCCTGTGGTCAGTGATGGAGATGGAACAGAAGGAGGGAAGGGGAAGGCGGAGGAGATGATCTTTGGCCCTTCTGCAGGGCTGGAAGTTGGCTTGGCTTGGAATTGTCTTGGAAGTGTTCAAGGCCAGGTTGGACCAGGCTTGGAGCAACCTGCTGGAGTGGAAGGTGCCCCTGCCTGTGGCAGGAGGTTGGAACTGAATGAGCTTTAGGTCCCTTCCAACCCAAACCATTCCAGGAGTCTATGATATGTAAAGCCTGGACCTACCCGTACCCAAGAAATCAGAAGAGAGTGATGCTTCTCCTTACTGGATCAGTCCTTTGGCTCTAGAACATGTAACGGAGCTGCAGCACCCACAGGTTTTTCCTCATGTGCCAGCTCCAGGAGTGTGGCACCACTTCATCTCAAACTCAGCTCTGGACAGAAAAGAGAGGACGAGCCCCTTAAAATCACTTAAAATATTAATTAGGAAGGTTACAGGGCAAATATGCCTCATCTTTTTTCAAACTCCCCATCACAGCCCAGCCCCAGCGTGCACAGCTGACAGCAGGGTCATAAACCCCACACTGTTTGCCACGACTAGAAATGGCATTTCCTTAAGGCAAAGTTGGTGCTGGGGCTGTGTGGGGACACAGTGAAGGCATCAGCCATCCCTGACGTGCTGGGTGTGCTTGGTCTGTGCCTCTGCAAAAGCAGTGAACATGCTCGCAACCCATCTGGGAGAGAATAAACATTTCTCCATCCCATGCAGCCCACAGATTGCTGGAGCCCAGTTTGGAAGCGATGAGTAAGATAGGAATGGAGACGTCCTGGTCCCATCCCTGTAGTGTAGGGACACCTTCTGATAACTGCTGGCTTGAAGAAACGGCCCATATCAACTCATCTGTGATTTATTTAACACTGAGGATTTTTCCCTACTTCCTTCTCTTAAAATAATTGTATTTGATGCATTTAAATAATGGGACTGTTGGTTGTTCTCCTCTATGCTAAAAGAGGAGGAAACTCAAGTGATGGATAAAGCCGCGGGCATCCTCCTCACACCAATTGGTACCCGCACCGGCTGCCCGAGCTCCTGCCTCACCAGCGATGGATGCTGCTGTACCAGGAAGCTTTCTGGTCATCCACAGCAGAGGAAGGCAGAAGCTGCCTGTGCAGCATCTGTTCAGGCAGCACAAATGAGAGGTGCTTCGTTACCACGCTCTATTCCGAAACCTGAGCCCGAGTGCCAGCGCCACGGCCGTCAGCGCTTGATCGATCATTCCCATTTCCTGGCTGTCCATCAGGCGGCTCTCCCCGAGTCCTCGGAAAGGTTTTGTTTAGATGTTAAGTTACGGAGGAAAAAACCCATCCATTTATCTTGAAGGACCCTCTTGAAACAATGTGAAAGAAATCACTGAGTGATTCAGTGCTACTGGTGGCACTCCTGTAAGGACCAGGCTGTGGGCTTGGGACCCGCGGGGCTGAGCCGGTGGCTCCCACATCTGCTGCAGAACAGCTTCCAGCTATTACCTCCATCAGTTCCCAGCTTGCTTAGAGCATCACCAGCCTTTTCTTAGCAGAGGTTTCCCAAAAAGAAGGGAGAGCAGTGCCAGGCTTGCATCTGTGCCAGCTGGGATGAAGGCATGGGACGAGGTACTTTTGCTGTTGTGGGACCCACGAGTGCACCCCACGGTCTCACAGCCCCTTGGCTGGGTAGAGATGGAAAGCAACGGGAGCTGCAAGGGCACTAACCGCTGCTTTCCACATTTCATGCACTGCCATCCTGTTTGGAAGTGTGGAAGTTCTCCCCCCTGGAGAGCATTGAAGGTTTAAGCACCTCAGAGGGGTTAAATGAGGTCTCAGGTCCCCTCCGGTGCTGGGGAGCTTTGAAGAAATACTCATGGCAAAGAGCCCTTATTGCTGTCTGTGTTTTTTTTTCCATATTACTTTTAGTTTTCCCTTGGGTACCCCAGGTTAAAAAATATGTAATTATCATTGCCGGTAAAAGAGAAAGAGAGAATCCGTTTATCAAAGTGGGAAGAACTCAAAAGCGTTGGTGGAGAACAAAGGCTGCGGGACCAGGTCCCAGGAGCGCTATGGTGACCTGCTCAGATGGAGAGAGCCCACAAGCACGTCTCTGTGCTGGGGCTGGTTACTTCCCAGGGCAGCGGTCTCCTTGGGGAGAAGGTGTGAATGGCTTCGTTGAATCAGTCACTGGATAGCCTTGGCTGCTGCTTCCTGTAGGTCTCTGTCTCACTACTCAAAACCAGATACTCTGTTGTGACATTTATTTTTCCTCTGATGGACTTCAGCAAAGAAAACAGCTGCGTGCAGGACGGCAGTGCCGATGGGGAGCAGGGATGCTGCAGGCTCTGGAATGACAGGAGAGTGACCCGGGGTGATGGGCACCCACCTCGGCTCCTTGTGTTTCCTGTAAGGGTTAAAATAAGGATCAGCAGTTGAAAACTCTTAGAAGGATATGGCAATCAAAAAAGGGAGCTTCAGTTCTTGTTGTTGAGGCTGCCCGGAAAGCGTCAAAGAGCCACTGGAAAAACCATTGAGCTTTTGTCTAATAACTCCTGTGATAATAATTAGCTCAGCCAAGGCAGGTTTTAAAGGGGCTTTAAAATTCTTGTTCAGTGGCTTGAAAGAAAAAAGGCAACCGGAGGCTCCTCTCATCTGAACATCAATGTGAATCCCACAAAATCCCATTATTCCTCTTTTAGATGAGCAGTTGGATCAGTTCAGCCTCTTCCCTCCCCAAGGCAACAACTTTCTCCCTTTGTGCATATTTCCTCCCTGAGCACCTCACTGTGCATACACGTGATGGCACGGAGCCTGGTCCCCCGAACCCCTCAACTGTTGCAAGTGCCATTAAGGGTGATAGAAGATGCTCGGGTGGAGGTAGAGGAGGAAAGTCTTTTGCAAAAGCACCCACACTCACCAGGCCATTTGTCTGAACTAAAGAACAAAGACTGTTGCATTTCAAAGCATGCTGATGCGCTCAGGCTTTGCTTTCAGAATGGTCCAAAATTCACATCTCCATCCAGAGCAGGAGGTAAAATTCTCCTAAAAGCCGATGGTTTGGGTGATTTTTTGAGTGAGCTGACCACATAAGAGTGGAAGGAATGTTGATACCAGCCCAGCTCTGTTAACCAGAGGCCTGATGGTGCTTTGCCTCTGCTGGAGACCTTCTGCATGTCCCTGTCCCCACGTTCACTTACACTTAGGGCAGTTCACGGGCAGCATTAATGTGCTCACCAGGATCAAGCAAGGAGCTCTGGCCACAGGACTCTTCCACCTCCACAGCTGATGCACTGGAGAAGCCAGCTCACTGGGACATGTATCTACCGGGAATGTGCACGTAAAGGCAGGGACTCAGAGGCAACCTGCTGCTCTTTTTGCACTAAGGCACCTGTCACAGGAAGAATCGTCAATCTGCAAAGACCCACAGCCACCAGAAGCTCCATCAGCACAGCCAGGTACAGGGGTATTTCAGCAAGATCTGACACGAGAGAAAGGATGGGGAAAAGGAGGCGGACTTTCAAGTGGGAGATGGAAGCACAACCCCAACGTAACTGGTTGTCTTCCTGTCTGAGTACCAGCCAAATACATCCATCCCATGCAGATTTTACACCAGATCCTCACTCCAGTTTCACACAGATTTGGGCAAGAATTATAGAGGCGAACATGTCACGAAGCAGAGGATGGGTAACGCTGTGCGGCGCTTGGCAGTCTTACGTTGTGTGCCACGATGCCTGGAAGGTCTTTCCAGGCTGGGAATTGCTGCTCCATGCTCCCCAGTGTCTGTACAAGCCATGGTCCTGCTCGCCAATGGGGCTTTCAGGTTTAATAGCAACGCAAAGACCAACAGCTTGGAGCTGAGCTCAAACCCCTCCAATAGGGAATGCAAACCATCCCCGGGGCTGGAGCAGCTCGGGTTGCAAAGCCACAAGAAACAGCGAGTTCAAATACAAACAAACCCCATTTTCTTTGCGGAATTTTCCCTTTGGAGTGGATTCGAAGTGACGTGGAACTGAAATTAAGTTTTGATAGTAAAATATACCAATAAACCACGCTGGAGTCTCTTAAACTGCGTTGGTTTTTAACGGTAAATACTAAAGGAGCGCAATAAAGTGCTGGGTGTTTTTTTAACGGCAATTTTGAAGCGGCTTGGAGCAGAGATCAGGAGTTCAGCCTCTTTCCTTGTTCTGTTTGTGGTATATTTATCTTCATGAAGAGAATGGTAGCAGGGGGATTTATTTTTCTGAATGAATGTCTCTAAGCCCCCCATACCTCCGGGGCTTATAGTAAGGCTGGATCCAATGACAGGAGAGTCAACATTATAAGCCCTTAGAGAGGGCTGAGTGCCTTGTAGATAGTCTCAAGTGGATGCGCTTTCAGCGCGCCGTTCCCCCGGCTTACATTAGCGGCTGAAGAGACTTTGTCTGTCTCCGATGCCCTCGGGTGACCCGCGACCCCTGCGACTTGGCTGCGCCGAGATCTGACGCTCGCCCGAGCCCCCGGCCGAGGAAATGGAGAGGAGCATTGTGCCGCGGAGAAAGAGCAACACAAACACGGGGTGTTCTCAAAGGAAACAAAAACCCACTGGGAAAGAAAACCCTCCCCAAGCTGGCAGCGAGGGGCAGCCCGGGGAGAGAGCCCAGGCACGAGCAGAGCCACCCTGGAGCGTTCACTGCTGGGGGGTTTGGGAGTTCCTTGTGCCAAGCAAGGTTCTGGGGAGTGATGGAGAGTGGGTTTCCGGGGGGGGGGGCTCTGTTTCTACGTATATATAAAGGAGATGATAGGCTTGTTTTGCTTTGGGGGAGCGTGCATGAATGTGGTGGCAGGGATACAGTGTGGATGTGACGTGCTCTATCTGTATGTCCCAATGGGAGAAAGCAGAGCTAAACCCCGCTTTTGTCACTGCAGAAAATGTGGAAACTTCATATGGAATTTCAGGTGTCAGAAGGGTTGGAACTGCTCAGATCCCTGCACCATGGAGGATTCCAAGGCCTGACCTGATCCCCCCAGGGATGCAGTCACCCATGGGTGGGTTAGACGGCCAGGCCGGCACTGACACTCTCCCTGGGGCTGGCACCCTCCTTAGAGCAGGCACGATGAGGCACGAGTGGAAGCAAGCTGGGTCACTACAGTTATACACAGCCACTGCCTCCCTCGGAACAGCTCTTAATGCCCGAGAGAGGCCACCCTGTCCCAGCCAGTGGCTCCCTGCTGGGATAGGTGCTTGTGCAAACAGTCACATCCCTCCCAGGTGCCTTCAGGCTGGTGTGAGGTGCTGAGGGTCACCACCCTGCATGGCCCTGCTTGGCCCCAAATCTGTGCCCAGCTGCTGCTTTCTGCCTAACCGGGGCAGCAACATCTTCACACAGCCTCTGGCTACAGCACAGGGAGCCCCAGAGAGCATCAGATCTGCTGTAAATCACAGGCCAGCACCACTGGCTTCGTGTTTCCATCTCCTCTCTTCAAACCTGGGCTTCCCCAACCTGTGTCCTCCATCCCCGCTTGGCTTTAGGCCTTGCTGCTGTGCTTCAAGCTCAGCCTCTTAACTCTCGGGGGGGGGCACAGGACATGTCCTCCCTCTTTTAAACAGGTGCTGCAGTGAGGTGGGTGCAGCGTGGTACAGCAGATATAGGCAGGAGGTAACAGTGCAACACCTTCTGCATCCCCTTGGAGAGGTGGAACGTGCCCCCTCCCAGCCCACCCTGCGCATCTAACCCTGGATCAGGCATGAAAGCATTTTCCAGACCCCAGTGTGTGTTTAAGGGTTAAAAAGATGAGTGCAAAATCCCATGGCATGAGTGTTCCAACCCCTGCCACGGGCAGGGACACCTTCCACTAGAGCAGATTGCTCCAAGCCCCATCCAACCTGGCCTTGAACACTACCAGGGATGGGGCAACCACAGCTCCTGTGGGCACCCTGTGCCAGCACCTCAGCACCATCACAGGGGAGAGCTTCTGCCTAAGAGCTCATCTCAATCTCCCCTTGTCCTATCACTACAGGCCCTTGTAAAAAGTCATTGCACATTTAGTTCCTGCTGAGCATTTTTGGACAAATAACCTCATAAAGTCTTCAACCTGCTGATAGCAAGCACTTAATCGGGTGTCCCTTATAAAAAGCCCATTGGACTTCCAGCTCCCAAAGGTGCCAGCCACTGCCAGGGATCTGTTTGCCCATGGTGCCCAGGCCAGAAGCCAGCACTCGCCATGCGCCGGTGGGGAAAGATCAGCGCAGCCCCTCCGCACTGAGGACAGACGGAGGAGAAGAAGACTTTTATCCCATTGTTTTTCCCTGTGATTAATCCATCTAAAGTGCTCCTCTGAGCGTAGCCAAGGGCAATGTAAGAAAGAAGCAGTTTGAGCTTTGTGGGGCTTTTTTTTCCTTCCTCTTTTTTTCTCCTCCCTTTCCAAGTGTGCTTTACAAACATCCTCTCCACTCGCCCTCTGTATTTGCAAAACCGTCTCCTTCTGCCCATGGCTCCTGATGAAGTCCTTGCAGAGCTCCTTGTCCACCTCCAGTCTTTTCAGCACGTATTCAAATTAACCCTTTTGTCCCATTCACACCCCCTTTCTTTGGCGGATATTGTGGCTTTGCCAGCAGCGATCCAGCAGCGGCTATTCTAATGTAATTGCATTCTGGCAATGCCTTGAGAACCTGATCAAGATCATCCCGCGAGTTTAATCCCTCCAAATTACAAAATGTTTACTATCAATCACCTTTATGCAGCTTTATTCCGTGGGCTTTCTCCAAGGAGCGAGCGGGACGTGTGTGTTGCCAGAGATGCCCCTTCACGTCTCCAGCTGATCACCTCAATGGGACCAGAGTCAAATGGTCAAGGCCATATGCGTATGAAAGCCCGGGCTGCTCTGCCAGCTATTCTCTCTCGCTCTGCATGGATTTCACACTTTCTATCCTGTTAGGGTGCCTACCATTTACTTTAGCGATGATTTCTTTTTCCTCCCATTTCTGCGTCCTGTGTCATCTGGATTTAATCGAGTTAGCAGATTTTATGCCTAAAAATTGCATTGTTAAAGGGAATTGTTTAAATGGGGACCGGGGGAGAACCCTGAAACCCTTGAAACCGGGGTGTCCCCCCGCCCAAGGGCCGGCCACATATACCTCGAGTGCTGCGGCCCTTGGCTTGGTGCGAGGGGCTCGGAGGTGGCTTTGCTTTCTTGAAAGCATCCATTGCTATTTTCAGAAGCACAAACAGATGCAAATGTCTCTGCAAACATTGCACAATGAGACGCAGAGAGAGGACAGCCTTTCAAAACCCCTGAATAGCCCTTCAAAGCAAGTCTAATTAGGGTAAGTAGAGGTAATAGGCCCACTTGCGTTTTTTTACCCTCGCATTTTCCCCCCTCAAAGCCTCCAAGGCTCTTTTTCCCCTATGGCTGGGGGGGGAGGAGGAGGTATATACCCTGCTCGTTTGTTTGCGCTGACAAATGTAGGGATGGAAAGAAGGGGGAGAGGTAGGAGAAGGGGGAGGAGGAAAATCAATCACTGGAAAAGTCTCCTCTGTTAGTTTTCTTGCGTGGCTTTTCCTGGTGGGATAGATAGTGGCAGAGACAGCAGCATCCCGGCTGGGGCCGGGGAGTGGGGCAGGGACCAAAGCAGAGGCTGCAGCTCGTGTCATGTGGAACTTCAGTAAGTGAAAAAGAAAAGCAGAAGGTATGGGCTGAATACTTGGGTAAATCAGTAATAGAGCTAAAGGGCATATGCCTGTAGGGAATATGTTGGCATAAAAGAGCTTTAAGAGGGGCCATTCATACTGACAAAGGGAGATTTGAATTGCTGCCTTCACAATAGCATGAAAGGATGGGCTTGGGGTGTTCTGAAACAAAGTGGAAATCATACTGCCCTGAACTGCTCTAATAAGCTTTTAACTATTTTACATTATGGCATTACCTCCTTCTCCCCCCTCCCCTTCTCCTTCTTCTTGTGAGCCGAGTGCCAGGCCCACTTAAAAGTGTGATTTATACTTTCTTGCTTCATGGTAACTTTGGAGGAAAATAGATGGGGACTCAAAGGCAGTAATTCAGCTGTTTCAAGGCGAGGAGGGGAAAATGCCATCATTTCTGAATGTCCCAAAAGCGCACCCGTGTGCTGAGCTCCCTAACCAAAGCCCGCAGCACCCTCACTGCCTGGACCAGCGCTGCCAGCTCATTGCACCTATCATCCATCCCACTTAATTGTGCTCATTAGGGGCCACGCAATGAGGCCAATATCACCATTCACTCCACTTGAGTTACTTCACTGTGCAACTCAGGTGGGCACTCCAAAAACTGCAGACATTCCTTGGCAACACCCCCCCCCCCCCGTCTTTCAGCATCAGCAGTGGTTCAGCACCTCCGCCTGTATCTGGGGGTCTCGGGGGGCTGATGCTCGCACTGCCTGCCTGGGAAGGAGGCATTTGCCTGGCCTGTGTGTGGAGAAACGCACGCTGGCTTTGTGTGTGCTGGGGCTCCCTCCCCGAGCTCCCCCCAGATGGTGCGATCGCACGACTGCACTGTTAAAATAGAGCTCGTATAGACAATTAGCCAATTACTCACTCTGTCATTGCACTTTCTTGTAACTGAGATGCAAACTGGACTATGTCTTCTTTGGTAGCTTCATTCACTGGCGGCACTATTTAATGACACTTTTGTCAGCTTTGGGTCTGACCAAAGATTTCTGAACGTAGCTTTATGAACCCAGAAAGGGCGCCCTGCGGAGTGAAAGCGGACTTTGAACCTACAGATGATGCTAAAGACAATGAATTCCCAAAGTCAGGCAAAGAAATCCAGAGCGTGGCTACCACAAGGCATGCGGCTCAGCCCCTCATTGTCAGCAGCAGGGGCTATGGAGAGAATAGCCCAGTAGCCAAAAAGGGGTGAGCATATGGATGCACGGGCCGCTTTTTCGGCTTAAATTTCTCAGATAAAATAGTACTACAAGTGCTGCAGGGCCTTTTCTCGACGGTCGGGTGGTTGGATCAACTGTCCTGCACCGGCATCTCACTCAAGATCCAATTTGATAGCGGCCAAAATGAAGTTTCCTTTGCCGTGATGGGTGTCACAGCCACAGTTTAGCGTTGGTACAGCTGTGCGGAGCCGCAGCCAGCAGGACTAATGTAGTGGAAATGGAGTGTGAGAGAGGTTCGGTTTTGCTCCTGGCACTTTTCAGGGAAGAACAAAAACCTGCCTGCTGCCTAATGAAGGAAACTCCATCCTTCTACATATGCTTCTTTGTAACAGGATAATGCTTTTATTATCCATAACTTTTGGCACCAAGCATCATTAGCATCTCTTATTCACTTCTGAAGTTCAGCCCCATGCAGGTGCACAGATAGCTTCTGAGTTATCTTTAAATGCACTTAAATAAATAAAAGAAATCATTAATAAAATGAAATAAAGAAAGAAATCCCATCTGTTTCTTTCCAGAGGGTAGAGTTTCTGTAAGATTTAACTGCTGGTTTCTCCAAGCTTGGTTAGCTTGAAGAATGCACTGGACATGCACGCACAACCACCACCAGCTTCCCTCAGCTGACAATTCCCTTCTCTGCATCCCATATGGCTCTGTGCATCTCCTAGCATCCCAACAAGTGCTTCCCGGGAGAAGGGTGCAGGTGATAGCCGTACGGGTGACAGCCACTGTGGGTCAGGTAGTCCGGACCCTCTTTTCATGGGACCCCAGACCTCATTAGCTGCCACTTGATTTATCAAGAGGGTATTATGGCTTTTGGAAGCTGACATCTTTTTGGATTGCAAATAGGAGAGGAGGAAACTGTACCCTGTGAAAAGATTGATTAAATACTAATTAACCTCTTTTCTTAGATAATGAAAGCACTTCAGTGAGCTGGATAAACACGATGCGCATCAGTTGCTCTCCTGGCGAAGCAAGGGGTAATTGAGAGAGCAATATCCATTACTGGTGTTGTGACAGGAAAGGTTTTCCTTTCAGATTACAAAAGACTTGCTGCAGGAGAGATGGCACTCAAATAGGAAGGAAGGGAAAAAGCCATATTCTTTTTATCTCTGGAGTTAAATCCCTTTGGTTTGAATAGTCCTACCAATGGACTAGAGAAAGAACTTGGGCATTAATATCTAGGGAGAGACAGGCCAAAAATAAAGAAGTAAACCAAGTTAGGTTTTGGAGGAGGGATTGACTCAGCTGCAGGTGGTTGAGGGTCTTTACTGGAGAGGTCTCTAGCTTTTAGAGGTTCTGGGGAAAGCAATATATAAATACTGCCTGCTTCCCACGATTTCCAAACTGGACAATCACAGAGCAAGAAGACATGCTTTTTCTGGTCTATGTTAAGATTTCCATCCCAGGGCTATGTGCTGTTCTGCTGGATAGCAGCCTTGCCAAGGAACCCATTTGCTGGCTCAAAAGTGAGTATTTTCAAGAGGAAATTCAGGTGGGAATGGCCTCTTTAGTGCAGTTTGTTCAAGTTTTACCAGCCTCTAGTGATTTTTGTCCTTTGTGAGCCTGCCTTTGAGGCTCTCATTTCAAGACATTATCCTGAAAGTCACCATGGAGAATCCAATGAATATGATGGTGTTGGGAATTCTGTCTTCCTCCCCTTGCTTTTTAACATTTGCCTTCTCTGTTTGGCCTCATTTATCTAAACTGAGGTGTTTATCAAGGACCTTTTAATCCCTTGGACCTACAGTAAGGACAAACTACGGTGTTGACAGTGTCCCTTGGGCTATATGTACCATCCCCTACCACCTTCAAAGGTGACCTACCAATATGAGGTGTGGAATGTTGTTATTTGCATCTGTTGCATGGGCAAATACTGTGTTTCTTCAGGCTTCTCTTCCCAGTGGAAACCTGCAACCACAATGATGTGCCAGGTTTGCATTGGGCCACAGATGCCAAATTCTGCCATAGATGCTCCTGCCAGAGGTATTCCTGGATATGGATTAGTAAAGGTTGCTGGCATCTGCTATACAGAGAGGAGCAGAACAAGTTGTTTGTTTGAAGAAATAAGTCAAATTAACTCCTACAGATGGAACTTAATCCATTATTTGTGCAACAAACCATTATGGCCTGTAATCATCTTGAGCTGCCATTAGACAGCTTTAAAGGTTTTCCTAGAAGGCAATTTTGTGAAGCCTTCATCTTAAATAAAAAGAGATTATCCTGGAATGTGCAGAATGTAATAATCCAAGAAAGAGACAGTGAAGTCCTGAGGACTCTGCTAAATCCTTGTTTGGGAAATAGAGGCGTCAGTCCCCTCACATGGTTGGATTTGTAATTGAGAACATCTCACGGGCATGAAGCAAGAGTGGAAAGGAGGCCATGCACTGACACAGGCTGATCTTTCCCTGCAAGATGCATCTCCTGGGTGGAAATTAAGGGATCAGGGGGCTGAATAGTGCAAGTAAATGGATGAGCTCAGAGCAGGGATGTTAGTGAGACACTGTAAGCATTATCTTCCCAGTTACAGCATATGGAACCTACTTTGTGAACTCAGTGTTGATGCTTCCATTAGCATAGTGCCTGCAAGACTATGTCTATGGACCCTTCTTCACTGTGACTCAAATAAAGCTAATATCTTCTCCAAAAGTCTTTCCTCGAAGCAAGCTTTTTACTCTGTGCAGAACTAGGCTGTGTGCCCCATCCTACTGACTCTTGGCCAAAGTCCCACTGATAGTCGAATAGTGCAACAAATAGGGCAGAAACCAAGTGAGAACCGTTTGTTGTACCTGCAGAGTCATGCACATGGCATGGAGAAGCATGGCACCTCTGTCCCAGCCTCTCTAATGTGATACTTCTCTTTCCTTTTCCAACCTTCAGTCTTATGAGCTTTCTAAACAGCAAGATGGGAGGTACGGACAGATGCTTCCACAGAGACACTCAAACAGAGGCAAAAGTGGGAGACCAGAATAACAACGAGAGCTGTGCCATCCGCATTTCCACACTGGCAGAGAAGAGCATTATCCATTGGGAAGAACCTATTCATTCCTGCCTAGTGGATCTTAAACCGGAAGATTGACAATTGAAAAATGATACCAATGATGATGATAATAGAGGAGCAGTGCTCAGTGTGCGGAGCCCTGAGCTGGCACCAGCAATGCCTCATGTGAAGCGTTTGCCATCTCTTCCTAGAGGATAAGCAATATTATCAGAGAGGTGGTGGGGGGGAAACCCTATTTCCAGGGGCACAGCTATTTCACCCCACTCATTGCCCTGGTGACTAACAACAGAATCCCATAGCCTTTTGAAAGGATCTGTTACTTTGGCAAAGCTTTATGACATCTGCGATTGTTTCGTATTGACCATTATGCCTTTTGGTTGAGGATGAAGAAGGAAAAGGGATTAATTGTTCATGGGCCCCATTACCAAGCTACTGGGCATAAACCTGGTTTTAACAAATCAGTTAATTTGCGAATCTAGATTAAGAAATTTCTTTTGAAGACTGTAAGTGTTTAGCAAAGTATCAGCTGGAAGTACTTTACACAGCATTTTGGCATCTCCGTTCTGCACTGCTCACGGATGGTACTGTCAGTAAACCTGCCTGGTCCTCAGCAGCTCTGCCCCTCCAGATGATGTCTTTTAATTGCATAGGCTGCCAATAAAAAAGCTCCTGTAAATTAGTCCTCACCTGCTTCTCTTCTGGCAATCTCTACCCACTATACAAATCAGTCTTAATGGAGCATTTGAGCCCCAGAGATGTATAATTATAGTATTAAGTTTCATGTGCTCAAGGTAGTGGTGCAGACTGTATTTTACAGATCATGTACAGAGTAAAATCAAAATCTACAACAGATTGACACCCAATAATAGAAATCCTTCTGAGGATGCTGTTGTTAATAACTAAACCCCAAGCATTGTCTGAGCCTCCCCCCGGCAGGGATGACAGCACAACAGGGCTTCGAAGTCACAGAAAATGCTTGCTACTGCACAGAGCTTTGGATTTGCAGTAATCTGCTGACTTTCTGAGCACAGGTAACTCACAAAGATTCTCTAAAGCTTCCAATCAGACGGAAAATACTGGAACAAAGTACTGTGAGGATGATGCGGACCCTGTCCCCATGAGCATCTTACACTTGGGAACGCTCTTGCTTCTCCACAGTAAATCTCAGCAGAGAGAAAGTGAGATAAACTCAGTTGTTTTGGGAAAACCTGCACTGGAAGCCCATTTACCAGCCAGCAGGGATGCCCTATCTATGGGGCCATCTCAGACTTTCTCTCCTAACTAAAGGGGAATTAAGTGAGACCTAAGGACTTGCAGATCCTCCTGGCAGAGGGTCCCTAATGCTTGCATGCCCTGGAGGTGGCTGCTTGGATCCAGCAAGGATTACCAACACCTATCAGCGGGCATGAAATAAATGCATATACACCTATGTAATGTAGCACCAAGACTCAAAATCAATTTAATTCAGTTATTTCTGAAGGCAGAAAGGGGTTTTACCACTGGTTTCAGTGGGATTGGGATTGGTGCCTGCTTACAGATTTGTTTTACCATGTTACTGTATGGTATTTCCAAAGATTTGCCAATGACTTCATCCATCCAAGCACTTAAATCACCTATTTTTTTCCTCCCTATATGAATGCTAAGAGATTATTTCAGTTCAGTTAGAACAAGCTGCCTGTTTGCAGTGGGGGAAGCCTGTTCCAGCTCCCTGTCAATTCACCAAACTCCTCTTTTGATAGAAATAAATACAGACCCTCTTGTTGTAAACGGGGGTGCAGGTTGGTCCTGCAGCCTCTGAATATAGGCATTCCATCTGTCCCGGCGGCAGATTTGTTCAACTATGTCTGAACCTATCACCGCTCGGGGGAAAAACTGTTCTCTGACTCATGTTAATGTATGAATCTAATTGTATCCTCACGCAGTTTGCAGCTTTCATTGCCCATTTAGGAACATTAACATCATACACTGCGTCCTGGTAGATGTATGGTCTTTATAGACTGCATAATATTCTCAGAGCTCTGCTCGCAGCTAAGAAAACACAAAAGAATAGAGGATATTTTGAAGTTTGGGGAGGGGGGGGTTCTTCTTTGAGATTGAAGTCCAGTGTCTTGGGACCCAGTGACTTTAGATGACCTTCCGTCTCCATGGACTGTACTAAATTTCAGCCCCTGGAGGCTACTCCATACAAAACCTCCTGGCTTTCAAGGGCAGGTGCAAGCAAAGCTTCACTGCGTCACAGATCAAGACCTGTTACTGCCAGAATTAGATTTCACCAATCTCTTTTATTTAACAGGACACCATTAAGCAACTGGCCTATACTGGTTGATGGTGTCTTTAATTCATACGAGAATTACTCTGCTGTTAGGGTTTCCAAATCATGACATTTCCTTTTCAGCATTTAGACTTAGAGGTGTGTGTGCATAGACAGGCATGTGAAAACTATGTTAAGGAAATAGGAAGACTGCAGATTTGGGCACTCAAAAATGCCCATAGTGAGGTGCAAACCTAATTCACCTCCTTCCCTTCTAATTTTTGCAGCAATGATCTGATCCCATGTTATATTCTTGATAATAACTCCACGTTCTCCATTACACAGGAGGGTTGACATTCAGGCAGAGATTTCGCCTGCGTAATGAACAGCTCCTCAGTGCTTTGCCTAACACTTTCAGTGTTTGCAGTCTGCCTTTTTTCCCTGCATAGTATATGATAGTGTCCTAAGGTCTGATTTACTTCTTGGGCTTTTACAGCAGCCCTGAGCATCTAAGTGTTCTGAAGCTCTGATTAATGAAATCACTACGTTCACTGATGATGGGAGGGAATGGTGATGCCCCAGTTTCACGGATGGGAAACTGAGGCATAGAAAAATGAAAGCCAGTTCATTCAGTGTCCCAACTGAGATGTGTTAAAGCTGGCTTATTCGGGCTTGTACAGCACCATATATCCACCCATCCACCTTCTTTGCCCACAGATACCACATTAACTGCCCATACGTCTATGATTCACGAGTGTTTTAGAGATAGCTGGAGAGCCACAGTTGAACTGCTCCATTCTCCCCATAAAATAGGGCATAGAGGATAAAACTGTTACTTTTAAGTGTGTCTGTGTGCCTAGTGCAATATGGGAGTGCTGAGCAGTGCTGGAGAGGGGAGAAGTGAAGAATAGAAGCACTTTGGCAAGGTAGGACTGGGGGCTCAGAGGACTCCCCCATTGCACACAAATGCGGGAGAAAGGAAAAGTTGGAGTTTCCCAACAATGGAGCAGATTCCGCGGAGGCATGGGCCTTTCTTGGCACCCTAATCTCTAGCTGAGGGTCAGAGCTGTACCAAGGCCTCTGGTCACCGTTTCTCCTCTCCCTGCATGGGAGTGAAGGGGAAGAGCTTCCATCCCACCATGTGCCTTGAGGAAAAAGGGCAGCTCCTGACAGCTGAGTTCCCCGAACACTGAAGGTTCAGGCAAAGCTGTGAGCTCTGCACCCTGTTCCGGGGTTCAGTATCCCCTCCTTGCTCCAAAACCCCCATTTCCTCTCATGAACCATAGCAACGGCAATCCTGACCATTGGCACTGCTCTCTGCGTGTGCATCCTGAACGGGTGTCAAATCCCTTCCCTATGAGACTTGGGACCAGCTGATGTTTGCAGGTAGCCACACATCTGCGGCCAGTGTGGTGCCCAAACCCAGCTCGTACTGGGGCAAACCCTTCCCTTCCACGCCGGGCTCCTTCTGAGGAGCAAACGCCCTTCTGATGGGCTTAAGGAACAAAACTGCAGAGGCACTGCTGAGATTCAGTACAAACGTTAAAACTTTTATTTACATGGTAAAGTACAATTTCTTTTAAAAACAAAACAAAACCCCCACTTTGATAAGAGGCATAATAATAGAATAAAGCTCTTTATGTACAAAAATACAATTTTCATATGAAAGAACATCTTGAATAAATTAAACCGCTATCTGGCCCCGTCGCTCAATACCCCGTGTCTGCTCCTGCTCTAAAGCAAGGCCGCCGCGCTCGGGGGTCAGCATCTATAATGCATGAGCCCCTCCGCTTGTCCGGCGGGCGTGGAGGGGGGGGTGGAAGGTCCCATCGAGGCCGGTGCTGGGCCCCCGGGTGCGGGCACGGGAAAAGAGGGGGGTTGTGTGTGGGATGCGCTGAGCCCCGCGCTGCGCCCCGGGCCGCATCGGCCCCTTAAGCCTTTTCATGGCATTGTCAGGGCGTTCAAACCAAATTTTCATGCTCGTTTTTCTTCTCCGGAGAGCTACAAATTGTAAAATTGACTTTTCACCTCGTCTGCGGCAGCAAATCTGTCGCTTTTCATCCCGGTTTTCGGAGGCGCACGGGGGGCGAGGCGAGGCTCGGGGATGGAGAGGGGAGGGTGGTGGAAAGTGCAACGGAGGGAGACCCCTCCTCCCTTATCCATCACCCCCGGCCCTCGGGAGGGGAGAACCGGGCGGCATTAGCGGCACGGAGCGCCGGGGGCCGCGGGCAGCCCGCAGAAGCCGCGCAGGGCGTCAGCGGGCGCGTAAGCGCAGTCCTCGGAGGTGGCGGGGCTGCTGGGGCCGGAGGCGGAGGCGCAGAGCGAAGGGGCGGACGGAGAGGCGCTGGACAGCCAGGAACCGGCATCGCTGCCGGGGCTGGGGGGAGCGGCGGCCCCGCGGAAGGCGGGGGGCGGCGGGAGGCACTGCTCGGCCAAGCGGAGGGTCTCGGAGAGGGCCCAGATGTAGTTGTAGGCGAAGCGCAGGGTCTCGATCTTGGTGAGCTTGGTGTCGTCGGGGAAGGTGGGCAGAACGCTGCGGAGCTCATCCAGGGCGGCGTTGAGGTGGTGCATGCGGTTCCGCTCCCGATCGTTGGCCTTCACCCGCCGGCTGCGTTTCAGCGTGTGCAGCAACGCTTCGGTGCGCGCCCGCGCACGCCCGCGCCGCCGCCGCCGTTCCCGCGGAGGTTCCGCGCCGCTGCT
>JASSUY010031835.1:0-21273 GCA_032466535.1 Forpus xanthops | reverse complement strand
CTGGAGAAGAGAAGGCTGCATGGAGACCTCCTAGCAGCCTTCCAATATCTGAAGGGGGCCTATAGGGATGCTGGGGAAGGTCTCTTCATGAGGGACTGTACTGAGAGGACAAGGGGTAATGGGTTCAAACTTAAACATGGAAGTTTAGATTGTATCTGAGGAAGAAGTTCTTTACTGTAAGGGTGTTGAGGCACTGGCAGGGGTTGCCCAGGGAAGTTGTGAATGCTCCATCACTGGTGGTGTTCAAGGCCGGGTTGGACATGGTCTTAGGTGACATGGTTTAGTGGGAGGTGTCTTGCCCATAGCAGGGGGGTTGGAGCTAGATCGTCTTGAGGTCCTTTCCAACCCTAACTATTCTATGATTCTATCTAGACAATTACTTTTAATGAGATAATGACTAAGTGTACTGGTCACAAGCAATAATGAGGCTGAATTTCTGAGAGGAAACATGCTATGTGTGGCATATGATGGAAAAACTCAATACAGCAACATCTTCACTAATTATTCTAATATTAATCTCAAATAACTTATACATTTAAAAGTGAAAAAGCTCGAATCTTGAATGGGCTGCTTGTGTGAGAAAAGTAAATACAATCTCCTACAGCAGCATTTTATTCCCATTAACAGGCTGTGACAACCTGTTTCACTGTGTTCGATCACTGGTCTAACGCGTCAGACAGGCATTTCATCTCTTTATTTTCAGTGTATGTAAGTGCATATGGCATCAATTATTCATAAAAGCTGAAAACTCTTAACTGATAAAGTAGAAAAGATTTGGTTGCCTCTGTTTTGAGGTTTGTATTAAACAACAGGTTAAATAACCAGGCAACTTGTGGCATAATGACTGGCTGTATGTACATGTCAAAGCATGACCATGAATGTGTGCTGCTCTATAGTAGCATTTTAAAAGCACATACATTTAACTTTAACACTAACTATAACCTGGAAATAATGTAAAAGTCCTGAAATAATGTTAGACTCTCTATTAACCATTTTCAGGGACTTCATAATATTGCTGTTTTCTTGGTACTGTGTGTTTAAATGGACACACAGAGTTGTCATCTTCAGCAAAGCAAAATCCGAAGTATTTATCTACATATTCATGTTCTTGCAGTGACATCTTAATAATCGGTGAAATGATTTGCCAAAAATTTTACAGAGCTTTTTTAATGCAAATTATGAAGTCAGACTTCTTCAGTTGTCAAGTAATTATTTGTGGCTTGTTACTGTGTAGTCATACAGCTCTTGGAAGTGTGTGATGTTGGGTTTGGAAAGGGATGCTCTTAGTGTCCTAGCACATAATTCTGGAAGTATGAGCTCCAGAGGTTAATCACAGTTATCTGGTCTAGTTATAAGATTATTTTGGTTATAAAGCTTTCCCAGATTTATCGAGAAACTATTCTACAGTGAAAGGGAATTAATTTTCCAGACTGAAAACTAATAAGTAATTTGTAGAGCCAATAAAAATCTCAAAATTTGTTTTTGACTTCCTGAATGACAGGACTACAGGCTCTTGTAAGTTTAGTTTATTTTGTTTCACGTTATAAAAATGAGGATAACAGGATATTCTGGTTTCTGTATATTTTTACTCTTTTACAGATGTGTCAATATCTTCAGAGATAGGAAGAGTTATGTATGTATTTGTTGTGGTGCAGGTGGTTTTAGAATCTGTAGACGTCATTTTTAATTTAAAAGAAATAAAAATCATAGGGCATCCCATCTGGTGTAGCCACTTTCATCAGCATCTACTTTATTTATAACAGCCACATTTTTATCTCTTTTTCTACCAGTAGCACGTAAATACAACCAGCATAGCACCACTTTTAACTCATCCTCTGTCTCTGGTACTCTCTGAAAGCTTGCATGTTCTTCATGTTTCACTGCCTGCATTCTGCCTGTGTATATGAATTCATGTATGTGTATGTGTTCTGCCTCCTTGGGTACATAGCAGCCATGACTCCTTAGGGAGAATGTGCTGCCTAAGAGCACGTACTTGCAATGCCTTCTAGCAGCACACCCTTCTTTGGATAGAACCAAATCTCTGTGGGTGCAGATGCTACCCTGTGAAGAGCTGAGAGTTTTCTTCCTCAAGAGTGTTTTGGAGTGGACTTTGGAGTCCCCTGAGATGTTAAGATTTGTTTATTGGGAAATTTGGTGGCAGGGTTGCTGTCTAACCTTTCAAGTTCTTTGGCTGAGTGTTACTCAGCTTTCATCCATGTAGCTGCAACTTGCCTTTCTCCTTGTGTATGTGCTGTTGTTGAATCTTTTTTATAAAAAAATCATCTTTTAAGACTGACTTATTTGGTGAGATGAATTAATAAAATATTTCATCATTAAAATAATACCATTGTTTTTAAATTTACAGAAATTGAAACACTTATTTAGAAAGCTATGCTATTTATCTTCTGAATGATAGTTGTGTATTCTCTGGGCTCATCCCCTGTCCTCATTCCTCACAGTTGTCACAGCCTTTCGCAGAGAAAAGACAAGAACCATTCTCCACAGACCTGACAACTCCCTCCTTTGTCAGAGTAATTCCTTCAAACTGTCAGGGAATGTACCAGCCCAAGTCTGATAGCTGGTAGGAAGACTAACTCTTTGGAGTAAAATCAACTGTTTCTAAAGTTATTTCAACTGTAAAGAATTTCTTGAGGAATACAGACATCTATATTATGCTGCTTTATCACATAATTTGTGTCACTTCATTTAACAGCTTGATTTTATCATCTTCCTAAATCTGTATTCTGGTACTATTCAATTTATAGAGATTCTAAGCAAGAATGTACCTTCACTCTGGGTATGCTGACTGTAAATAGAATCGGCTGTCAATTCTCCGCTTTTAAATTATCTGTGGTGGATAGCCTGTGCTGTTGTGGATTGCCTGTGCCACTGCTGCCTGTGCTGGTTGTGCTGCACAAGCCCAGCTGAACTGCTTTTAGACCCGGCTCCAGTGCTGCCGCTGCCCCATAGCTGCCCTTACCCTGGGGTGCCTCAGGAGCCCTTGTGATGTGCCTGCAGAATTTGCAGCCAGAAGCCTCTGGCTGGAGTTAGTTTGGGGAAGACAGTTTCGTTAGTCTAGGGTCAGCACCAGCCATGCTGAGGCTGCATCAGTGCTGGAAGTGCTGAAAGAGGCATTCCCCTGCTGAGACTGGCTGTGGATGAGTGTCTCCCCTGGTGAGAGCACACGAAGTGATGGTGCTTGTCTTACCTTCCTTGAGATCTGTGAGGTCTTCTTAGTGTACAACAGGTACATTAACCTGTTTGGATTATCTCATATCTGTCTCAATCTCTGAAAAAATCGTTCAGAGGGGCTCCAATTTATTATCATCCATGGTGTCCCCATTTGTCATTTTCCTGGATGATGGATAGTTAACTGTATTTCACCCATATGGGACATAAAACCAAGTCTGACTAAAGCATGTATTTTAGAAAGGCATTCATTTAGTTTTGATTTTCTCTTGTTCTGATCAGTTTATTCTAATTAATAAAGTTTATTCTAATTATGAAAGAAGACAAGCAAATGTTAATTTGCATAATATAGGCATGTGATTGCAATAAGCATAATTCAAAGTATTTCTGAAAGTTGCTGGGCCTCTGAGAAATAGGTGAGCTTGGAACTGAAAAAGTGGAGCCTGTAGTGCCCATGATGCTCATTGGATGAAACTTGGCCTGGGATTTTGAGATGCGTGACAAAGAAAATGTGTAAACCAGAAATAACTTCTGTCATCACTAGAGTTAAATGATACAAAGTCAAGCAATGGGTGAGTCTCCTGATGGTCTCTGTCCAGCAGAGCAGCTGCGGGGAACTGGGTGTGTGTACCCTGGCTTGGGTGCAATTGGGCTACTATGCAGGACTCAGCCCAGAGTTGTATACTTTCCCTGGTTTGCAGGCCTGCAGAAGGCACCAGTTTACAGATCTGGTTGTCAGAGAGTGCTTAAGCACATCCTAAGGATCCTTGTGTTTTATGTTAAATCCCAGGCTGACAGTCCGTGACTTCTTAGGAAGGCTGTATGTCTAATGTCTGTGACATGTTCAGCTTCTTATTCCATGTGACATTAATGGCACCAGAATCTCTGTCAGTTTCTGAAGCCAACTTGACTTTGAGTACTTAAATTGTGAGCCTGCAAAAAGGGACAGCTCAAGCTATCAGAACAAGTTAACCATGCCCAGCTAGGGATGCTTTCTTATGGTTACCTTCTTAATCTTGGTGCTTTGCAAACAATCCTATAAGGCCTCATTTCCTCCTCTATTTAAAAATTATGTTGCTTTTATGATCTGTTTCACAGGGATATTGTGATAACTGTTCAATGCTCATAAAAAATAGTATGAGAGGTAGAGCACAGGGGCAAGGAGCAATGGTCAGTTGAGTGATTGAAAACTTTTTATGCGTGTTATGTGTAGTTTGATACTATTTTTAAAGCCTGTAGTCTTGGTGTATAGATGTATCAAACACTTCAGCCTCTAATAATTTATCAATTAATAGTTTATTTACTTGATCTGTATTACCAAAATTTGTTAAAAACTGTACTTTTGTACAGTCATCTGAGCAAGGGTTTGCAACCGTGAATTTCAGTCACCAGCAGGTGACAGATGATGGAATTCTCTCTTTCGTAGCGCTAACAAAACAACCGTAATATTTCATGTAAAGATCAATGACGTGCACAGTCTCAAATGATAATTTAATCAAAACTTCATCAGGATTTGAAACTCTCTGATTTCACCCCCACCTCTATTATTTTCCCCCTGTTTAAGTTTATAATGCATTTTGGTTGAGATAAACTAGAACATGAAGAGTCGTGTTTAATATTGGAGTGGCACCATGCACTTAAATGATGCTCTGTGCACACCAGCACCTTACTCAGCTGTGGTGCAGTGCTCTTTCTCTTCTTACTCTCAGAAAGGTCAAATATCAGTGGACGTTCTGAATTTATCCGCATGCCAGTTTACCCTTTATTGGGAAAATATTCCTGGATCTTGCAATGATGAGGTTTTGCAATCTGTGGTTTTTGTTCGTTCCATGTTTTGCACAAGTCTGGGTGTGTGTGTGCGTGCCGTAAGTTACTGTAAGCAGGTTTTTTTTCCAGCAAGTTGTTTCGTTGAACCATTCTGAGCAACCAACCCTCAGCACAATGTCACCTTTAATATAAATATAAAGTATATTTTTGCCTCAACAACTTCAATAGCTACATTGGTACTGACTCAAGACCATCCTTCCCAAGTTTATTTTTACTGGAATATTATGGTGCTGTGAACTGCTGTGTGTCAGCAGTGTTGCGTGTGGTGTATTGTCAGGGATGGGGTAGCCCTCTGACAAGGCTGCCTGGGTTTCTCCTGGAGAACATGTGTGTGCTTGTAGCTTGACTTGAGCTTTGTGAATCAGGGCAATCATCTCAGTTTAATCCTAACAGTCTGCCTAGCCTGGAACTCAGTAAGGACAGTGGCTAAAAACAGATATCCAGGGACATGATAAGCACAGGCAGAGCAAGTAGTGCTTCTTCTTTGGAAATCTTTCTGCTGCTCCTGGTGCTGTGTGGCTCCAGGAGGAGCGTTTAATATCTCTCACTGAATATTTTTGGCATTGATTTGTCTATTTGTTTCTGAGCCAAGACTTTCACAGAATTATTAGGGTTGGAAGGGACCTCTGGAGATCATCCAGCCCAACCCCCTTGCCAAAGCAGGGTCACCTAAAGCAGGTTACACAGGGTTGCATCCGGGTGAGTTTTGAGTATCTCCACAGCGGGAGACTCCTCAACCCCCCGGGCAGCCTGTTCCATTGCTCTGCCACTCTCAGCATAAAGAAGTTCTTCCTCATGTTGAGGTGAAGCTTGTTCTGTTTTAGTTTATGGACGTTGCTCCTTGTCCTGTTGCTGGGCACCACCTTCCTGCCACCCACCTTTGAGGTATTTGTCTGCACTGAGATTCCCTGTCAGTCTTGTTGAGACTAAACAGGCCCAGCTCTGACAGTCTCTCCTCATGAGAGATGCTCCAGACCCCTAATAATCCTTGTGGCCCTTCGCTGGACAATCTCCAGTAGCTCCTTGTCTGTCTTGTACTGAGGAGCCCAGAACTGGACCCAGCACTCCAGATGTGGTATCACCAGGGCTGAGTAGAAGGCAAGGATCGCCTCTCTGAACCTGCTGGCCACACTCCTCCCAGGGCACCCCAGGATACTATTGGCCCTCCTGGCCTCAAGATGATGCTGCCAGCTCCAATAGTCCTAGGTTCTTCTCAGCTGAACTGCTTTCTAACAGGTCAGTCCCCAACCTGTGCTGATACTTGGGGTTGTTCCTCCCCTAGTGCATTACCCTACACTTGCCCTCGTTGAATCTCACTAGGTTTTCTCCACTCAATTCTTCAGTCTGTCAAGGTCCTACTGAATAGCAGCACAGCCTTCCGGTGTATCTGCCACTGCCCCCATGTTTAGTATCATCAGTGAACTTGCCTTTATTCAGGTAATTTCACCTCCTTACATGTTTGAAAGATATTTGTTTTTAGTAGCACCAGCAAAATTCTTCTTGGACTTCTGCCCACCTCCCCATGTTTATCCTACCAGGCATCACAGTGGACCTGCTTAACCATGTATCTACTTTGTAGTGAAAATGCCACCTACATTTCTGTAGGGCTGATGATTCTCTGAGGGCTTCTTGCAAGTTAATGCTTCTATCTTTCTGGGAAATGAAAGTACATTGTGATTTGCTACAAATGAAAGAGAGAGTAGTTCAGCTTGCTCCCTTACAAAGAGCTGTGGGTCCTGCTTCTAAATCTCCCAGTAACACATTTGGACAATCTTCATGAAATCCCCACTCTGGGAGGAAGGTTTTTCCTGGTTGCTGCTCAAGCAGTGATTATTCACGTGCTCAAAAAATGGTTGCTTATCAAGGTTTTGATATTTCTGCTACTTTTCCTTATTTTTTCCTAATCGTAAATAATTTGTAAAATTTATTATAAAATAAATTAAGCTTCCTTCAGCCAAACAGAAGAATGACTGTAGAGGTATGTAGCTGGAAGTAGCTGTAAAAGGACTTGTCTCTTTGACAATCCCACTGACTTGTTTTAAAGAGAAGTAGTCTCTGAATTATGTTACTTTCGCATTAGGTGTTCTTTTAATATTATTGGTAAAATGCGCTGAAGTAGCTGTATAGAGCAGTTAAATCTTCATCTTTACAGCTGAGGTACAGAACTTGCAGCCAAAGCCAAATACACTTCCTGAGTTTGGAGAAAGCTTCTGAATGGGCACAGACTACTATTGTACAATTTCTTGTTAGAACTATATCAGATTCAAAATATTTGATTTTATTTTATTTATTTTATTTATATGTGAGCAGATGTGCTGAGAACTGCTGCTGATTTACATGCTGGAGGTAACAGCTCGGGCATCTGATGGTGACAGTCATGACTGGTGTCCTGAAACTAGTGTAAACCCTAGCAACTAAATGAAGTTTGAGGAGTGAAACAGCCCATTACATTACAAAACAGTAGTTGCATAAAGTATGGTGTCTGCTGTAATAAAAGTGTCTAAATTTCTTGGGTTTTTATTAAATAAAACCTTAAAATATTATTAGAGGGAATTAGAATTGTCATTTCAAAAAAACCTTTGCTGGTTTTGCTGCTCTCTTGCTTATCTATGTGTACGTTTGGCATTTTGATAGCTTGTTCACCAGAGGTTTCCTTGCTTATGACCAGCACCCTGAACCCCTGTTGTGTTTCCCAATGTATTTCTTTCCACTTGGACCTGTCACTACTATATGTGTTTGCACAAACTGTCTGCCACTGTGTAGCTTTGCTCTGGTTTCGTGGTCCCCAAAGGACTAAAAAGTCAGTTTATGTCTCAAGCAGTAACTGTCTCTTCTGTTTTCCCAGCATTTCTCCACACCAAACACCCCCTCCCCCTTTATCTTGGCTTACAGGTTCAAGAAATGGTGCATAACTTCCACATAAAATTTAAGTGGAATAAAAATAAAAAATATAAAAATTAATTTTTCAATTCCATATAAGCATTAGGAGCAATTTTAAGATTGAATATTAATAAGCACTGTAAGGGCATATATTTTTAATGTAGCTGCTGCCCACGATTGAAATTAGGTCATTCAGGTTTTCTTATTCTTACTGTTTATTCCAGCAGTTAATGTGTAACATGAAAGAAGAGTTCAGGTTTTATACTTTGTGTTTGATACTGATTAGAAGCAGGCTGAAGGTTTTATTTGGAAGGCAAAACATA
Source organism: Forpus xanthops (assembly GCA_032466535.1). Taxonomy (NCBI): domain Eukaryota; kingdom Metazoa; phylum Chordata; class Aves; order Psittaciformes; family Psittacidae; genus Forpus; species Forpus xanthops. The sequence goes on along the minus strand of JASSUY010031835.1, from coordinate 13,054 downwards.
CAACTTTATTTCTTTATCTATTTTATCTCTAGTGGCTCTGGAAGCAGCTGGTAAACATGGAAATTAAATAGAGACAACACTGTGTGTTTTGAGATGTTTTGCAATCTCTCCCAGTTGGAAATAAGACAGGAGTCTGATTCTAAATGTTTGCAGCACACAGTTGGAGATGTGCCATGATGGCACTGTAAAGCGGTCGTCTGCACTGTAAAACTGGGGTTTGGGCGAGGGTTGGCATTGTGACTGACTTACCCAAGGAGTTCTAAAGGTTAGTCAAAGCAAAAGTTATTTTTCAGAGGGAATTGCAAATAGTCATTTTCTCTATAGGAGTGTCTTTGGTGCTTTAGGTAAATAGTACCAATAGCTTCTAATATGTATATTTTGTAACAATAAAATTAATTCTCTTTACATCCTTTTTTAATCTATGCTTGCATCATTGTTTGTGAGATGCTAATTTCTGTGCTCTCAATAAATAATGGAAACGCAGATCTAAATGCTTCACAGCTAGTTATGAACAGCAGTAACAGTGACTCTTAAGAAGCTGAAAACGGTCTACCTGCTGGATCTTACGCAAAGTTGCTTTTAAGTTTAGGTGTGTCTGAACATGGGTTTCTATGAAGATACAAAAATAATGGTTAACAGCTTTTTGTAAGTGTCACACTTTGAATGAAGTATCACATTGTTATGTTTAAAGTGTGTTAGACTGTTGCAGAAATAACCTAATTGTAATGTATTTTCTTTCAGCTCCAGCGGTAAACCGGTTCACCAGACGGGCATCAGGTCAGTTGGATAAAGTTGCATATTTCATTGGTCTACATGATAGTTGAATCCTAATGCTGACAGTGATTGACATGTAAAACATAATATGCCATTAGTCAAGTTTCTTTAAAGATGACTAACTTAGGTTAATCTCAGATTTATTATGTGGTTTACTGAAAAATGCAGCCAAGGTTCCAGGTCACAGAACTTGCATGAAGCCTTCTTGTTGCTGTGGAATTTATGAGAAACCTAAGGTTTTCTTTTTTATTTAAAGAAAATAATTTTAGTCCTAACAGAACTGAACTTTGGAAGGAAGAACTGAATGTAATCTGATGTAGGTTATCTTGCTTACTTATAGACAGCCTGAAACTGCAATTTGGTGATCAACTGTACATAAGAAGATGTACAACTGTGCTAGAAATCGCCCTGTGTTTTTCGAAACTGAGCTGTTTTGTGTATGTGGTGTGTTGTTGTGTTGGGCATAGCTGAAAGATCAGGTCCTAAAGCATCATTGCTGTGGTGGTGGTGTGTGGTGCTAGGAGCACACCTACCTAGCTTGGTGCCAATATGTATATTCTTCAAGTTAACATGGTTTGTGCTGGCTCAGAGGACTGTTTACCTTACTCCATCACATGTAAATGATCCCTCCAAATTATGTCTCATTAAAAATTAATATTCATAGCCTCTCCTTATTGTTCTGCTGTATCATAGCCTTTAGGCTCCATTTCTGAGGGCTTCACCTCCTGAAGCATGCGGTCCATAATATAAGGGTTTTTTTTTTTGTTTGAAATACTATGAGTGTGAAAGTGGGATGTAAAACTAAATGTAATGAGACTCGTGACTGACTCATAAGAGTCTGCAGAGCAGGAGATGTGAGCTGTTCCTAGTCATCCCAGTATGCTAAGTTTGAAATCTAGCTCTAAAACACTTTCTGTTTTCAACTGCAGATTATTTTTGGTAAATGTAAGAAAGTTTGTATTCCATAATACAGTAGGGCTAACCAGACTTCTAATTTTGCTAGTTACAGCCTGTTGTGAAATAAGTGGTTTAGGGTCACTCAAAGAATGACCATCAAAGGTATTTATCAAGAGCGATTTTATTATGACTTAAAGGTGCAACTTAACAGAATGCAGTGGCAAGATTCAGTTACATGGATGAAGCATCCAAAGGAAGCATGAGGTAAAATTGAATTAAAAATGATTGATAGAGACAGGAGGCACAAAGGGAAACCCTCCCATTGAGTCATGAGGTTCAGAATAGACCCCCTTACTATCTAAATTCCTGATGGAGCTACGTATGGCTGGACCTAGTCTTAGTCTCAGATGTGATCAACAGTTTGTGTCTAGTGGAATATAGAAAAGGAAAATAGAGGTAGAATCAAGCTGATTTACGTAGCAGCTGAAGATGCAAAAGTATGGGAGGCCCTTGCATTGAGTCACAAGGTTCAGAGTGGACCCCTTGCTTTTAAAACTCCATATACAATGGTATATATGTAATGGAAGAGATAAATCCTCCATTGAGTCATGAGGTTCAGAACAGATCCCCTTGCTTCCTAAACTCCCAAAGGAGCCAAGGTGTGACTGGATCTAGTCTTAGTCTCATACTTGGTCAACAGTTTATATCTAACAGGTTACAAGTGTACCAATTCATCACAAGGGAAATTTTTCACAGCTTTCATCTAGCAGCACTTTACAGTTTTAAGGTGGATCTTATAAAGTGTGTCAATAGAATTTACTACACTTGCTACAGCAGCCTGTACTCACAAACACCCTTATGCATACATAGAGACATATAAGGTGTCTGTTAAAAATTGCCCTCAAGGTCAGTGAAATATTCACACCTAATGTTTTGGTGTTTCTCACTGAGCAAAGGTTTAGTCTCCAGGAATGAGGGGCACTTCAGTCCAGGTGCTGTCTCGTAGTGATGGTCCTCCAGTTACGGCAAACTTGAGAGTTTAAAAACTCTGAGAGGTATCCCACTCAGAAGGAAATGCTGGTTGCAGTCTCTTCCAGTCCAGGAGACCTCAAAGGCCCACTATTGGGCTGCAAGACAATTTGCTGTAGTCATTAGCAAATTTCCATCCTGGCCACAACCTCAGTCAGTAAATACTAGAAATTTTTCAAAACCCCATTAACAATGGTGCTGTTCCACTTGTACTACAATCAAGAGGAGTATTCTGTGGCTGTCAAGGGAATGACTGATTATCCTTGCTATTGCTTCTCACCTTAGCCAGGGAACAGGAATCCCTCACTCCTTAGCCATGTGCAAGAGTTCCTCATACAGTCAAGAGATGCTTCACCACTCAACTTATTGCACAAAGGTCAAGGCCTGATGGGAATTCCTGAACTCATAGAGTGGCTGAGAGAACTGGAGAGGGGAGAGGGGGGAAGGGGATGGTTGCACCACCACACAACCTCAGGCAGATAGTTCCTTGTCAATATAAAAATATTAGTGGAGATCCTCAGGGCTACTAAGGAATTAGACAGAAAAATTAAGGTTTGCATTTGCAGAATTGGTGAATGGCATAGGTAGCGCAAAGTAAGAAAATGTAATGAATTCAAAATATTCTCACATTTTAAGTAATGGCAATACTTCATAAGGTGCTGTGGCATGAAATGAAGGAATGATTCATTAACTAGCATGCAGTAACAGTGAGCAGAGCTTTATGCAAATTACGTGTGTCTTAAGTATTACTGTGACTGATACTAGCTGACTTTAATGCAGTTCTTAGATGTGTGACAAGCTTTTGCATTTCAGTAGGAAAGCTTGATGGTTTGAAAAGCTAGGAGTTGCTCAGGAAAAAGAGAAATTCTTTCTAATATTCCTTTGAAAGGAAGCTAAAAATGTGTTAGCTTTTTTTTTCCCCCACAATTATTGGAGAAGTGATTTCTATGAGCAATTAATATTTCATGTGTTTTGGTCTTGTTGTGGAGAGATAAAATAGACTTATCTTATTATTGTATAATATGGTCCAGTCAATATAATGTGGTCCAGTTATAAACTGTGTGAGTACAGTTCAAGCTGGAACAAGGTAATAACTGCAGTCTACTATGCATACTATTTTATTAATTTTCTGGCAGCTGTAATAGTCAAAATAATTATTTTTCAACCAAGAAAGCTGATGAAAGGCAACAGTTCTTACTGCTCCTCTTAATGTCAACTGGAGAGGTACAGTACATCTAAGAAACTTGATAAAATATGAAATTAAAAATGTAAAGAAGATTATGCTGATAATGCAGACATTTTACAGGGGTGTTTGCAGTCCTAACTGTATTTTGGGTGCTTTAATTGAGCAACAATTGTTTGGTCACATTAAGGTAGTCAAGATACCTTGCAAGTGGAAAAGCCAGATAGTACCTGATTTTTGTATGCTTGGTAGCTTAATAGCATTCTGTAATCAAAGATGATTCGCATATTTAGGAAATGAGAGGCTGACTAAATGAAATGTAGGTATTTTCTCAAATACGGATTTCTCTTAATTTTAGACTGCTTATCTAACTGCTATTTTAAAAATCTAAATGTGCAAAATTGTTCTTTCTTGAGTTTTCTGAAGATTTAGTTCTGATGACCATTATTGCAGGTTAAAGATGAATATTCAGAGAATTAGCTATAGTACATGGCTTCACATTGCATCTGATCTAGTGATACTGCAGACTGATCCTGAGAGTGTGACTTTTAGGGTCCCTGCCTTTGTCATGCCTCTGCTCATATGTTGTCTCTTTTTATGCTTGCATAGACCTAGGAGTTGTGCTTCCTAAGGGTGCATTGATTTAAAGAAAACAGAAATACAGGAGCTGTTGGTGTGTTGATTTTCATTGGGTCTTCAACTGACCTCTGATGTGGTTCCCAAATAACAACATCTGAAAGAGGGGTCGTAATGACTGCCTTTAGCCAGTGGTAGTATGGAGAAAATGCTGAACCACTGACATCAGTTGAGGTGAAACATCCAATGATATCTGCAGCAAAGGCTCCTAGATTATGCTGCTAAAAGCTGCTTTTTTAAGCTCTTGCAATGATAAGCAGGGAGAAGCTATGAGATGACATATTTCTTAACAAAGAACAATAATTCTCTACAGTGGATATCTTGATTTTGATGTTTCTCTTATTCTTTGGATAATGCCTAGTGTTTTACTTGGTTGCATAAGATAGTTATTTTTCCTAACAGAGCTAGAAATTAAGAAGCTAGAGTTTAATTGCTGAAGCACCTGCTGACAACAGTATAGTAAGGCATTTAATATTTAACAGCTGTTCCTGTTAACATGCTGTGAATATATTAATGTACTGTCACTGGTATGTAGAGGATAAATGCATAAGTAAACTAGGATCATCTAATTGTTCTTTAATTTCAATTCTCAAAGTTTATTGAACTACCTAATTTAGTATCTCTTCTGTGTGTTTATCCATATGTGTATATACCCAGTGTGGGCTCTGTACATAAAATACACATGTACCATAGTGCTGATGACATAGGTACATATGAGCTAGTTAATAATGCATTCCATTGTTCTAGGCAATGTACAAAGAATAATAGATATCACAGTCTTAAATAGAAGAGTTTAGCAAGAAGAGTAGGTTAAAAATACTTTATAGAGTTAGAATGAACAATGAGACAGCTGCAAGTAGTTAATCCTTAGTTTTTGCTTTAAAAACTGGTGGGACTGTGATGAAAAGAAAGGAGAAAAGCTGTTGAGGCTACCAAGAGACTCTTAAGGGTAAGAAAGGAGGGAAAGGAGGTAGAAGCAGCATGAAATGGAAGAGAAAGCTGTATGTTCATGAGGTGAAAAATGAGTGAGAATTCCTGAACAAGCTGAGGTAGCCAAGAGGTGCAGTTTTTTTAATATAGTCAGATACTTTCTTGCTATGGATGAAATTAGTTTAATGATCTAAGTATGAGACATGTAGGGATGAAGTGCTAATATGTTTCTGTATGTCAGCAGAAGCATTGGGTTCCTGCTTTTCAGCATCTTGATGGATAGGTAAATGAGTAAATTATCTCATTAAATACTGGCAGGAGTTTAGAATAATGCAACAAAACCAGCATGGGCTTGCCACAGAATGAGCTTAAATTTATGCTTGATTAATACAATTTATAGAGGCTATTTATACCCATTTACTAGGATTATATACAAATGTATAATAAGTAAGAAATAGATAACAGTCTATAAAGTTACTTTAGTTATGTATCTGCTTAAGCTTCTAAAAGTGAATAGAACCTAACTGAGGTTGGGCAAGTTAGCCTTCTAAAGCCAAGAACTGGTAGATAGGCTTAAGGGCATCTTCTGGGCATCTCTTATTAACAACAGAGAGCTTCCTCATTCATTTCCCCCAAATAGTATCTAACTTCAAAATACCATTTTTATCCAGTAGAAAAGAAATAAATGAAGTTTCAAATAGTCTCCCAACTAAACAGGAAAGAGAAGTAGCTTTATTTATTTGCCAGCTTCTCCATAAAGATCTAAACAAATACAATTTAAACATTGTCAACAGGAAGATTACATCAGCACTGAACATCTAGGGGAGAAATTGGCTTAGGTATGTCTGGAATAATCTTGCAGTCAAGGAGGTAACACTATTATGGAAAGAACAGAAGGAAGCAGAGAAGGTGAAAACTTTAAGGCTTCTTCTCTGTGAATGCTGGTAAGGACCTCTCCAAAGAAAAGAGATAAACACATTGGAAGTAAATAGATGCTTACATTAAATACCTACTGTATCAGCCGTCAACCAAAGTGGGGAAGAGAGAGAATCTCACATGGCAGAGTAGATCCCTGTGCAACAAATTTATTTTTTTGTTTGTTTCTTTACTTTGAACCTTTTTATAATTTGCAGTTGTTGAAAACAAAAATATTTTTTGCCTTTATGCACCTTGCTAAGAGCTGTCACTTGTAAGTGCATGGCTGATTAGCTGAAGAAGAAAGGCTGAGAAGGAAGGAACAAAGATGGGCTTTATGCTCTGTAAGAAAAAGTGTTTAATTCATTTAGGAGGTACTTGAATTTGAAATATTTTTCAAAGTATTTTCTGTACTCAAGTACTGTGGTAATTCCTGACAAAGACAGGACTGTATTTAGTGACCAGTCTCTTCCCCCCCACCTTTTTACAGAAGTGTGGAAGTGTCTAAGAACCAAAGTCAATTTTACTTAACAAATTTTAGGCTTACAGGACATCAACAGTTTAAAGAGGGAAAAAAGTGATGCAGCATTCTCTTTATTCTGAATTGAGATGTGAAAAAGTACTAATGGAATTGTCTGATACAGGTGGTAGTTAATTTGAATGGTAAAGAAGTTCAGTTCACTTCTGCTGAAGCCTTGCAGCTATTTAAATGTTTTCCAGCAAGAATATCTGCATATTAGTAGTGGTTTCTTAAACTCAGACAGCAGAAAATGCTGAATTGGAAACCTAACGCATTTTCATCCATTTTACAGTTTTCAGAAATAAGTAAAACTTTTAATTGAAACACACAGATTAATTTCTAAGCCCCACCTACATAGTGGATGAGGGAAAGACTGTGGATGTTGTCTACCTAGTCTTTAGCAATGCCTATGGCACTGTTTTTTCCATGGCATTCTCCTGGAGAAACTGGCTGCTCATGTCTTGGATGGGTGCACTTCTTCCTGGGTAAAATCTGTCTAGTTAGCCAGGCCCAAAGAGTGGTGGTGAATGGAGTTAAATCCAGCTGGTGGCTGGTCACAAGTGGTGTTCCCCAGGGCTCGGTACTGGAGCCAGCTCTGTTCGGTATCAGTATCAGTGACCTGGATGAGGGATTGAGTGCTCAGTAAGTTTGCAGTTGACAAATTGGGCAGGAGTGTTCTGCTTTGAGGCTTTGCAGAGGGATCTTGATAGGCTGGACTGATGGGCTGTGGCCAATTGTAGGAGATTCAACAAGGCTGAGTGCTGGATCCTGCACTTGGGTTATCACAGTCCCGTTCAGTGTTACAGGCCTGGGGAAGAGTGTTATACTTTGCCCTTTCAATGGCACAAGGCTCTTTTCAAACTCATGGGTTCCCTAGAAAAATAGAACTGCGCTTAATCCTCTGGTTTTCTTCCTAAGTCAAAAATACTACTTATATCAGATCTATCAAACAGGGATTCCCTCCACCTTGCCTATTGTATCAGAAAGAGCAGGGACTGAGCCACATGCACACTCCCTCACACACAGATCACACTACCAGGCTGTGCCTGTGGTGTGACTGAACTGCAGCCCTTCCTACCCAAGTTGGCTCTGTCCTTGTCAAGCTGAGATGGGTGTTCTCAGCTCTCTCTCTCTGAATGCAGAGGGCTCATGCCTCTGCCTGGCCTATGATGGGTGCCTGTGTTTTGGCATACATTCAGATAAGATGAGGGAAGTTCTCTGCAGCCCTCATAAAAGGGAGATCTGGAAGAAAGTTTGCTAGAACGATTTATTCTTCATCTAATTCTTCATCTTTGTGTTGTTAGGATCAATGTGACAAAATAAAGGTTTTGGGCTTCATCATTCTGAGCAGATGTATGGACTGTGGATTAGTCATGCCTGCAGTAGCATTTATATATATATATATATATATATATATATATATATATATATCACTGCTAGTTTTCAGTTTAATTATTTCTACAGAAAATGTGACAACTTACTTAAGAAACACTGAGGAATTTTACAGAATTTAGGCTATGGGAGCCCTGTTAGTAAAGGAATGGCTAATTGCTTTCTGAAATTGTAAGTATAGAAGAATGTAAGTGATATTAAATTCCATTTTCAAATATAAACTAGTATTTAGGAAGAGCAAATCAATACTCTTAGCCAAGAATAGACTATGCCCCTAGGAACAGTGTTTCATTTGTAATTTCAGTCTACTTGAATTACATTTTCTGGAAGAGATTGGCATTTGCTTTCCTATGGCATGTTAAAAATTGTCAGAGAAAGGCAGCTAACTGAAATGAAGTGCTATTCCCTTTCATAAAATAAAGCAGAAACTGGAATTGTACCAAAAATAATGGTGAGGAATGAAGCAACTGTAAACTCCTCTTAGAAATGCTCAGGTAGGAGGCAGTGTTGTTATAGAAGCAAATGAAGTCATAGTGACAGAACGAAGGAGAATAAAGAACTTCATTGATGAACCAGTAATTCCAGTGTAGTTCTTCAAGCAGAGTTACTGGTTCTGCTTGTTCTGAGTGATGAATAACTCCCAAATTGAATTAAAATGATGTTGGACTTGTCTTTGATGCGTATAGTCCATAATTCAAAATGCTCAGTCCTTCAGCTCTTTTCAATAAATAGGGTCATAGTCAGGTGGTATCTAATAGTAATACAGGGGTATCTAATACTAAAACTCAGTTAAGCACTAAGGTTGCCATTAAACACTGAAGAAAACCAGAAGAAAAAGTGCTGTCAGAACTTCAGGGTGTATATACATTGCATGATAGAGCACAATAAAGAAGGCACCTAAGCTTATGGTAGCACATCAGTGTTGCAAGCTGTGGCTTACTGGAGGTCCTAGAAGCAGAACATCTTCCCTACATTCAGCCTGCTGAAAGGATTGTTAGATTGCGCTTAACTTCCCTGGGGCTGCAGCTGCCCATGGGTGTAGACATAAATTTGTATTGTGTGAGTGAACATGCCTTCTTTTACTTGTTGCTCCCCTTGCAAGGCAGTCACCACTTCCATTTCACGCAGCTTTCCTGTACAGTTGTGCCTCTTCCACCATATTCTGTATCAGCAACTGCCTTAATTTCTAATTCCTGAGAACACACTTTCTTCCTTGAATTTTGATTTTTGCACAAATGCATGGTGTATTCTGTACTCTCCAGTCTTCACAGAGATATTATCTTATCATGGTCTCTCGAAGTTACCATCATTGTAATACTTAAGCCCTTTGTGGACCTTGAGAAATTACCCAACACCCATTTCATAGAATCATAGAATAGTTAGGGTTGGAAAGGACCTTAAGATCATCTAGTTCCAACCCCCCTGCCAGGGGCAGGGACACCTCTCACTAAACCATGCCACCAATCATCAGTTAAAGAAATGCAGACCCGGAGCTGGACAACAAAGGGCTAACAAAGAAACAGTATCTAACACTTATAAAAGCAACTATAAGTAGCAAAAATCAGATATAATGTGGAATTACAGACCAATGAAGAAAGAGACAGATGTAAAGTTGTTTTACCAAACGTACTAAAATGATCCCAAGTGGATCCAACAGTAAGGAAAGCAGAAACCATCAATATGAACCTTGTACTTCTCCCAGCACGGAACTCCAGATGCTGACAACTCCCTGTAACACCTGCCATCACCACCACCAGAATAAAACCAATGAATGAGTAGTATCCTGAACTTGTAGGAACTGGGGCATTGATATTCAAGTCAGAATGTGTAATTTGCCTGCATCAGAAATGGAATGCCCTACACACACTCCCCACTTTCTTTCTATGAAGCACTTAGCATTGCTACTCTGACAGAATGTAGCTTTAATTCTATATACACAGCAAATTAAAGATAAGGTGCTTATATCTCTTTGCCATGTGGCATGTCTATACTGTTTTGTTTTTTCTTCAGTATGCCATAGTGAAACTTACAATGAAACTTGCAACTTATATATTCCATCTTATGTAGCCCATGGCCAGTATCACAGGGAGAAATGAACCACAGAGTTTTCTCGAGTAGTACCTGATAAGAGATGCCACAAGAGACGGTGGGATTTGTCTAAGGACTGACCTTGGGCTGCTGTATAACAATATAGGCACAGTGAACTGAGCTGTAGGCACCTCATAGCCATAGGTTCAGGGGAAGTGCTATGGTTCGGTCTGTCCTGCTGAAAGCACGTTTAACTCTTGAGAATGAAGAACTGATTTCAGTGACTTGCCACACAACACTTTTGGGTCTATGGAGACTTAGCAATTGAAGCTGTTTTGCACCCAAGGTATAACCAAGTGATCCAGCTTCCTTCCTTTAATTTCTCTAGTATAGCTTATTTGCTTTACACTTCAAATTCTGCTGCAGATGTGACAGTCACAAAACAAGACTTTAATTTGCTCAGCGTAGTCTCGGCTTCTGTTTCCTAGGAATTTGAGACAAGTTTCTTTACGAAAATGATGTAGCAACATAGGTTTAGAGATGCTTAGAGAGCGTGTAGATTTGCTTCCCAATCCCAACCACTGTTTTTGTTCAGAATGTCTAATAAGATAACTTGATGTTAAACATGAAGTACTTGTTGCTTTTGTTGCAGATCTGAAGAAGAGCTTGTGTGCTCAGAAGCTTGTCTGCCTCCTTCCTTGTTCAGTCATTTTAGCTGTTCTAGTGAAAAATTCTATTACACTTTCTTCTCTAGATAGCATTTCATCTGTTACCATAATTATTCCATCCCTAGTATATAGCTGGACAGTAGTATTCTTATTCAAAAGTAAACAAAATTCATGCTATGTGTATGCTTCTGGAACTTTTAAAGCAGTTCATTTTTAATATTCATTTATTCCTTTATGAAACATCCAAAACCTGAAACACAGTTTCTAGTAGGTTGTATCAAAGTGTTTCCTTGTACGGATCATCAGCAGAGGTTAAATATGAATTTTCCAGAGTCCATTTATGGAGCGGAATTACAGAAATAGCTTAACTGTTGCAAATTGATGTCATGCCAGATTTTAGATGTGGTTATGCTCAAGCTGTTTTGTCATAACACTAAGCTTAATAAGAGAAACGATTTAGTAGAAGCATACTATAAGGCAAAGATTGAGGTGATGGAGGAAGGGAGGGGTGATGGTAGGAATAAATACGTAAGTGTTGTGCTGTGAGATAGGTTGCTATAGGGAAGCCTATCAATATTTGTCACAAGGAGGTGGCAGGGAAGGAAGGAACTAAACAAATGGTGATTGGCCTAATTTTTACACATACAAATATTTAGGCTATGCTTTGGGGAAAGCTTTCTAACTAAACACTTAGTGAAGCAATAGACCAGACTGCTCAGGAATATTGTGTTGTCTCAGAAATCTAAAGGAAAGGTATGATGTATTTTCTGCAGGATAAATATAGAATAGAATGGTTAGGGCTGGAAAGGACCTTAAGATCATCTAGTTCCAAACCCCTGCCATGGGCAGGGACACCTCCCAATGCGTAATTTATACCACAGCAGTGAACAGAATGATTTACATGATTTCTTGTGGTTTCATCTGCATTTTTGTGAGTGTTTACATGTCCCTGCAAGCGTATTTTTCTAGACTAAATAGAATGTACAGAGTTATTATTAAGTTGCAGTAAAGCTAGACAGCAACTAGAGATAGAAAACAGGAGAGTTACAAATGTGTGTGTTGAGCTCACAAATTATTGCATACACCCATTTATGGAATATTGTAATTTTTTTTTGCTGCTGTTTTAAGTACTACCTTTTGAAAATATTCTGCATATAATTTTGTATCAGTAAAATTAATCACCACAGTTTTCTCAGCTCTCTTGAAGTCCAGGGCAGTGAGCTTGCTGCACACTCTTCTCGCTGTGCTGAGGATCTCAAATTTGACCATCTCATGATCACTACAATTAAGGCTGACCTGGAGCGTCACATTTCCAGTCAGCCCTTCCATGTTGGTGAGGAAGAGGTCAAGCATGGCGCCTCTCCTCGTTGGCTCCTCTGTTACTTGCAGAAGGAAGCTGTCTTCCACACAATCAAGGAACTTCCTAGATTGCTTGTGCCAGGCCATACTGTCCCTCCAACAGATAACAGGGTGGTTGAAATCCCCCACGAGGACAAGGGCCTGTGAGGGTGAGGCTATTCCTATCTGTCCATAGAGTGCTTCATCCACTGAGTCCTCTTGGTCAGGTGGTCTGTAACAGATCCCCACAATAATGTCTCCCATCACTGTTCTCGCTTTAACTCCAACCCACAAGCTGTCGCCTGCTCACTTGTCCCCAGACAGAGTTCCATACTCTCCAGCCTATCCCTCACAAAAATAGCTACTCCCCCTCCCTGTCTGCAGGATCTGTCTTTTCTAGTGAGCCTGTAACCTTCCATTCCAACACTCCATTCATAGGACCCATCCCACCATGTTTCTGTGATGCCTATGATCTCATACCCCTGTAGATGTACACACATCTCTAATTCCTCTTGTTTGTTCCCCATGCTACGGGCATTTGTATAGAGGCATCTAAGCCAAGCTCCAACTGAAGCTGGCTCATTGACTGGAGCAGTTGGAATTTCTACATTGCTCTGAACGCTTATTATAGGTGCTGGCAACTGACTGGGTGTGTTGGGATGGCATGATCATAGAATCATAGAATAGTTAGGGTTGGAGAGGACCTTAAGATCATCTAGTTCCAACCCCCCTGCTATGGGCAGG
>JASSUY010031834.1:0-25420 GCA_032466535.1 Forpus xanthops | reverse complement strand
CTGCCCATAGCAGGGGGGTTGGAACTAGATGATCTTAAGGTCCTTTCCAACCCTAACTATTCTATGATTCTATGGTGTTCAGCTCAGGGTTAATTGCTCAGCTGTCTGCATTACACAGTGAAGGCTGGGTTATAGTCTCTGGGTTTCTTACCCAGGTAAAATAGCATGTAAATATTGTTTCTAATGCAATACTTGGCTGCCTAATGAGTGAGGGTATTCAAAAGGCATACATAAGTTCATTTTTACTACTAAAAGAAAAATAAAAGTAGAAAGGATACAATAGAAAAGTGTGTAAGAGAGATTTGTACTTAATTCTTCTTTGTCTTCCTCAGAATTCAAACATACCTCTTAGAACTAATGGACTGAGGCTTAGGACAGTAATAAGTCTTTGATTTTAATATAAGTTTGAAAGAATCACACATCTCTGAAAGATTAGGGAAATATAACTTTTATTTTAATGCAAGTAGTATTTTACTGGACCCTGGCAGGGTATTAGAGAAATTATCATTTTCTCATTAGTCTAACTGCCAACAGCTCTTACTTTCCTTTTCTTCACAATGGAGGGTGTCTCAGACAAAACACTACTTAATCAAATTAATTAAGACGGAGTAGATTTCTAAAGCATGAGGTTCAGATGGAATCAGGCCAGAAACTTAGTATGTTTAAGACTTCAAATACTTTCTCAAGTTCCACAGACTTCAGTGGTATTTCATTGTTTTCTTGAGACAGGTCCTAAGAGTATGGCTTTGTTATTAAATAGGGGAAAATTTTTGTCAGACAAAAATGTGCCATCAAATGGATTTATGAAAATATGGAAGTGTCGTTGAACTTCTTGTAAAAATAATTTCATTCAAGAACATTCAGCTGTCAGTACCTTAATTTTTTAATTAAACATTTTGACAAATCAGGTTGAAGCAACCATTTGCTTCAAAATTCCTTTTTGCTGTGCAGTTGTGAAGTCTGAAATCAAAACCACATCTGGCTGGATCTTTTTCTAATCAGTTGTTCAGAATGACTGAGTTTTAAGCCAAACTGAAATAATTATTTTTTAAACTGTTGGAACTGCCAATGAATGCAAAAATGAAGCAACTGGAACTAAAAGCAGTCCATGTACAGGACTCAAAATTTGTGGGCTTCCAAAACAAAATCATTCACAGATATTTTATTATAACTTAGCTTATTCAGTTGTCATATGCAGTTATGTTAACTGCTGTAAGCACAGAGTACTTACACAGTTTGTTTTAGCACATATATTGAAAACAATACTTACATCTTCACTTCAACTATGACATATTCATCTGCATACTATTCTAGAAAGAAGTATCTAGTAGTTAGTCACCTGTGATTAGTACTTCATTGTTACATAATGCTCACTGTAAAAAATGATGAAGGAGGTCTTGTTGTGTCAGGTTCTGTACAAATCAAGATTGTGAAATATCACAGCCCTCGTTCAGCTCCACTGGCTGCTGGACCTCAATTTGTTTGTGAGGGAACCTATTATGGCATTCAACTGGATACCAAGGATTGGTCTAGAAACCAGTTCCGGGCCACTCAGGAGCTCTTTGCAGAAATAAACCTTACTTTCCTCCTTTTCCTCAACAAAAAACTCAGTAGTAGGCTTCTGGTAAGGATTTAAGGAAATATTTTCAGCCCAAACCTTGAGGAAGCACAAGAGTGTTTGTGTATCATGACAGATAGTGACTGAAAAAAGTTCTAGCACATCTGGAAGAGATGCCTTCCCGTAAGGCATCTCAGATGTGAGGCTCTGCTCTGTGCCATGGTGTCAGTCTCCACAGACAGGCTATCATCCTGGTTTGGTGACAGCACACCATGGAAAAGATATTGCTGCTCAGTATTTATGCCGTTGCAGGAAAAACTTCAGGCAGGACTCAGCTGCACAGGTGTCAGACTGCCTATATCAGATCTGATGGATCTGCCACAGCAGAATCCTGGTTATCTGCGTGTTTGAACAAGTGTCCCCCTTTGCCCCCTAGATATATTTTTCAGGGATTACATGATAGTAAAGCACAGAGACAAAGATATAGCATACATCTTCTAAAGGGTAGAACAACTGTATTGACCTCTGATATATACCGTGCTGTTCAGCGCAGCACTCTTCAGACTAATGGTCACTTCCCATGTTCAAGTCCTTCACAGAGAGTCAAGTCCTCACCTCTCACACTCAAGTCCTTTAAAGAGAGCTGGTTTCGATTGCACTTACTCAGTGTCCTGATGCTGGCAGTGAAGGCAATTTTCTCATATGAACAAGTACATCTGTTTGAATTCCTAACCCTTTTTAGCAAAAAGGTTGGCTGAGGAAAACCAACCGATCTTTGATGCAACATTGAGGCAGGGAGTGGGGGATAAGGCGTGAAGGGAGGAGGAATAACCACAGCTAATAGTCCTTTCCCTAAGTGGATGCCATGGTTTAAGCTCAGTCGTAACTCAGAAAAAAACACCCAGTCTCTCTGCCACCATCCCCCCTTCCTCCCCTCCTCCACTCCCAGAGGGATGGAAAAGAGAATCGAATACAACACCCACGGGCTGAGATAAGAACAGTTCAGTAACTAAGGTATAACACAAACCACTGCTGCTATCACCAATAATACTAATGATAAGAGAAGTAACCAAGGAAGAGAATACAGCCGCTCATCACCGGCTGACCAATAACCAGCCTGACCAAGCAGTGATAACAGGTAACTGCCCCCAGTTTATATACTGGGCATGACATGCTGTGGTATGGAATACCTCTTTGGTCAGTTTGGGTCAGGTGTCCTGTCTCTACTTCCTCCCAGCTTCCCCTCCTCCCTGGCAGAGCATAAGACTCAGAAAGTCCTTGGTCAGAGCAAACATTACTGAGCAGCAGCTAAGAACAACGGTTTGTTATCAATGCTGTTCCCAGGCCAAAAGTCAAAACCACAGTGTTGCACCAGCTACTAAGAAGGAGAAAAATGACTGCTACTGCTGAACTCAGGACAGTGGAGTTCTTGGAAGAGGAAGCCATCAAAACTAATGACAATAGAGCTGTGATTCAGAGTGTGTGATGTGAAAATGTGTGATACTTTTCTGGAAGGATAGCTATAGTGTATGTGATATTCATAAAACCCATTGGAATCTGTGAGTTGAAACAGCCTCTGAAAGCTCATCTATCTCGATTTATGAATTCTCTGCCTTATTCTCCCCTGTAGCACCATCTTATTGCAAAGTCTCTAAGAGGACTTGCCAAATAGAGTAAAATAAATATTTCCATAAAGCAAGATGAGCTACTGCATTCAGAAGGCATTTTTAAAGTCTTACAAGAGTCCGATTTATATAATTTATTCTCTTTTGAGTAAAATTAAAGCAATAACAAGTATTAAATGGAATTAGCTGAGATGGAAAAACAGTCCAGCTAAGATGTCATGTAAAGCAAGAACAAAAATAAAACTGGACAGAAGTATTTCTGAAACTAGTTATACAGAAATGAAGAAAGTCATGTAACCAAGTAAAGAGCAACATACTGCAGACTTTTGTTCTAATTGTTAAAAAATGTTTTCTCCTAGTCTCAGAACTTCTAGTCCAAGTTTGAGCCTGAAGCAGATTTTTACAGTAGAGTTACAAACCCATGAAAACAGAGGTTTATAATGGAGAAACTGGCACAGTCCTAACTAATGGTGTTGTACCATGGGGTGTCTCTGTAATAAAAAAAAGTCTCTGAGACTGTAAGCCAGCCAGAATAGCTAGCAACGCCCAAAAACCTAGACAGAAGTAATGAAACATCAGCAGCACCAGCTTTCTGAGATAAAACAAAAACATGAACTCCCACACTGTAAAGGATTACAAACAAATAATTTGTCACAGCTTTGAATAAATACAGAATAGGAGCCATGCTTTATGAAAATGATGGGTTATTAAGGTATGAAATTTAATATCATTGTCAATCTATAAAACTTTTACAACCTAGACTTATTTGCACAGAGATTACATCCCCAAAGCTCAGTGCCAAAGACACATGTTAATAAGCTCACAACTTTTAATTAAGCAATATGTATAAGTAGATTCCCATTAAGCTGTGATTTGTGGGCTAGTTCATTACAGTGGGTTCCAGCCACCAGACACATATTCAATACAAATCAAGCAGCCTGCATATTATCCAGCTTAATGTGAGCCTACTTGGGATATTTTATCATCAGATCAGATTGGTGGTTCAAAGAACTATATTTTTTTTCTAAGACTGGGGGCAGCGACCAGAACCTTATAATGACCCCATGTTGTTTTGTTAATGAAACTATCAATCTGTATTGTTTAGTTGCAAGTGGTAATTATTCATACTGTTAATCATAGCTCTAGTATATACAACATATATATATATACGACATTCAGCCAGGACACATTTGCCGTTATTTGAATTAAATGTGTAAAATAAGACATAAGAGAAGGAAATATGGATATTAAAGACATGGAATGATAATAATAATTTACATTCTTTCTTTCAAAGAGATTGATGGCAACATTTTCCAGATCTTGAAATAACTTTCCTTTGAGTTAATGAATTAGGCTGAAATTCCTGTCCCCACTTTGTGATACAGGGTGTCAAGTAGAATTTTTTCAATCAGCTTTTGTCATGACACAAGTGTGGTATGCCAATTCACATCTTCCTTGTTTAGATGGATTTTCTGTTGATTACATCAGCAGTGAGAATTGCAGGGCAATGTGACACACCAGTCTTAAAAATAAAGTGGATATTCTGCAATATTTATCACTTTCTTTTTGCAGGAGTTAGAAGTTCATGGATCATTGGATCATAATGTAGAAGAAATTACTACAGTCAGATCTTTGGAAAATAACACCTCATCATAGCATTTTCTTCTGGTATTCCTTCCATAATAATAAGTTAATGAATTAACTATGCTACGTATTTACAGTTATCAAAAGTGACAACTGTTGTTTTTAACAGCCCTTTCAGTAAGTGTTCTATTGTATTTAACTGTAAGGAAATATGCATTTTATTTACTGACTGAATTTTTAGCTGACCTTAGCCCCCCCTAGAACTACACAAAATACTTAGGTCAAATTTTCTTTTTTTATTTACATTTTCTATTTCACTATTGAAATACTCTCTAAACAGCCAATCTTATCTAACATCAAGAGCTGCCACTATATTTGGAAATTTGCCAAGTATTTGCCATCCAGCCTCCAGTTCGCTTTATTCAGTATCTTGCTAATAGCAGCAGCTTAAACATGAGGTTTTATGAAACTGAGGTGGGAATAAATTATAGTAGCGAAGACTCTGGGCTGAAAGAGAAAGGAGGGAGCTCCTGAGAAGATGTGAACTACAAATCAAGAAGACAAGGAGGGGAGAAAGATCATAATTAGCACTAGCTTTAAATGGAACAAGAAGAATTTTTCAATCAATATGGTAAGCTGCTTGTAGCCAATTAAAAGACTGTAAAGTAAGGACAATGCCATATGTAGATTAGGCTAGTCTCATAAAAAGAGCCTTAAAGCAGTGTTGCATAGTTCATGAATTGATTTTGCTTGAAGGCCAAAGAAAAAGGATCTGCAATAAGGCAGTACAATAGTTACAAAAGTGGTACCTCGGAGAACTCCATCAGCAGCAAATGATACAGTCAGAGTTTTACACATCCTTTTTCATCTAAGTTTTGTCTCACCCCACTAACTTTCATAGGATCACGCTGGCACAAAGCTATAATGAAGATTTTTTTAAGATTACACTATTTCTGAACTAACTAGAGCAGTGCAGATGTGGCAAAAACTGTACCTCTACCTTCAGCTTGAGTTCACCACTGAGTCTCAGCACTTTGCCTTTGACAGCTCCATGGGATACAGCAGCATTTGGAGGAGTGAGGAAACAACTACAGATGCCAGAAGCTAAAGAGTTAAAAACAATCTCCTGCAGACTACAGAGAAAGCATGGAGTCAAGGAAAAACACCCAGACACATAGTTGTTGAGACAGGAGCAACATTACAGCCATTAAAATCAAATGTCAAAGAAGGAACAATGCCTATTATCTTTTAGAAACCAAAAATGAACAGTTCAGTTTTATCAAACAAATGGGTTCTACTGCCCAATTACTAACTTCTGATAAGCACTGTGTCAATTTTGAAATTGTACTGCTGACTCTGTGGAGAATTAAAAATAAATCTGAGTTATCCATATAACAAGGATAAAAGGAAGCCAAACTATTACAGTCCTGACCTAATTACCCAGGCAAATCACTCTCCTTTTCAGGAACACTGTAAAGCCAGTAAAAACACTGTAGCCTTTGCTGACAAAGCTCTGACCTTCTATGAGGCCCCTTTCCTCTCTCATTCAGGTCGCATCTAATCAGAAGCTTTGAGAAGTCCTCCAATTGGGTCCTTCACTTGAAACAGCATCTTTTTGTTTTGTCTTACTAGGGAGTACAACAGCTAGGACTGCTTATGCCCCATCTGAGTGGGCAGCAGAGGGCTGCATCCTGCAGAGTAAATGGGGCTCCCCATCCACAGCACCGTCATCAGGCGCAGCCACATAGAGCGGCTGGCAAGGGTACTACAGAAAGCCAAGGGCATAACCAATACCCTATTTGCTTTTTTAGAGTAATATCCACTGTGTTCAAGGGGGATGCAAATGATTCCATTCTTTCTTCAGTGTTGCTAAATTTGAAGCTAGTTGGCAGGTTTCGTTTTAGTGCTATTCTCTCTCCCAAAGTACATGAGCTACAGATTAAGCATGGATTGAATTTCTTCCTCACAGCAGACAAAAGGAATTATGAAAATGGCAGCAGCAGAGTATATAATTGATAGAACCATTGAAGAACAACAATAAGAAAAACAAACAAACAAAATAAAATGGAGCTGATTTTTTAATTTTTTAAAATATATTTATGCATTTAAAAATAAACATATTTTTCACACATTATTACCTAACATATGGTTGTCACATCCCTGGATGGACAAAAATTTGAACTAAATGGAGCTAATGCTCTATTTGTCTTCCCCATATAGCACTGAAAGAGGGCACATATTACCAGTGATATGGCAATATTAGAGGGAAATCTGATACCTTGGTAGGATTATATATGAATTTTAAAATATATAGCTACTTAATGATTTTGCTGACAACCCTAGTAGTGCTGGGAACATAAGCCACTACAGAGCTGAGAAGGTAACCTTAGTGGACAACCATCACCTTTGATTCATTAGACTGACATTTTGTGTCTTGCCTGCTTGCAAAGCAAGTGGCATGGGTAACTTTGGATGTTTCTACATTACTATCTTAGATGCGCTTTCAGGGCAAATCTTCCCAATGGCCCACTTACTGTGCTTCACACTGTGGCAGTATTGGAACACATTTACTGTCTTCCTTAGTTGAAACTAGGCTGGAATGTTATTCCAATTAATTCCTGACAGTTTCTTACAGAAATCAACCTATTTTGCTCCAGCGCCTGATGGGCATTAAGTCCACAGTACCAGATTGCAACTAGTCTGAAGTAGAACCCCACAATCAAAGATGCCAGATCTTCAGCACCTGCTGTGTTCCTGTACAGATGTATTCCTGCTGTTCTGTACTACTGCTGATGTATATACAGATTCCTAGTGTTGTATTCTCACAGCATACACTTGCTGGTTTTTTTTTTTTTCATCTCAGTCTAAAATGAGCATTAAAATCCACATTTCTTCCCCAGCCATTTAGCGGTCTTTAAGGACTCTCACCCCAAAGATGTGCCTTACCACTTGTGAAATTTGTAGTCAAATAAGAAATACAGGACTTCCAATCAAACTTTTAAACGAGACAGACACACACATAACAGAAATCCACTTCAGTTGCAGCTGTGTGGGAAGAAGGATTAACAGCATCAGCCTCACCTGTCCTCACCAGCCTTCTCTCAAAGAGCTGCCAGAAGAGATGTTCATGCAAATGTTCTGTCACCTGTTTTGGGTAAAATGCCTGGAACAGAAGGTATTTGCTGTACATCCCAAAATGGGTGAGGGAGAGCTCTCATGGGAGCTTCTCTTGCATGAAAAATCAGCTGCAGATGATGTTGACATGTGCACAGCTGTGCTCAAAGGAGAGCTTGTGTCCACAGTAATAGCAAGGGTACGAGAGGAAAGCTAAAAATCAGAAACCTGAATGACACAGCTCTCAATCTGGCCTCGCTTTTTTCTTTCTGGACCATTTTTTGCCCACACCAACTCTTTCAACATTTCTTGTAAAATCTTTGGCTGTCAGAGGAGCACAGGCAAGACCTTTGCTTATAAGTACAGACTCAGCCTTGAGTGAAATGTGCTTCTGATAAACTGGATTCATGTGCATATGGCCATTGCTTCACAGAGAAAAGCCAGCACTTTAAGAATTGTTGGTAGGTTAATGTAATGTGGTCTGCTTTCCAGTGCCAATGTAATTTTTTAAGCCAAAATTTAAGTGATTCTAAATGGATATGCTTGGTGGGGGGAGGAGAATGGCAAAGAGGAGGCTGTAACCAATTCATATTCACCACTTGTTAAAGAAAAAACATCATGAGATGAGACCATTAAAAATGTTAGATTTTTCCATTTCTAACTTGAATGATTCTATTAAAAGGTAACATACATTCTCCAATAGGTTACAGATTCTCTAATATTTTCCCAGGCACTATTTGGGGAAAAAAAAACAAAACAAAAGCCTTCAAACACCAATATTTAATTCAAAAGGCTTAAAGACTAAAGGCTTAAGACTAAAAACTTAAGCAAAATAGACATCTGATAAACTTCTGAAGGGGTCTGCTTTGCCACTGAAACTTGTCCTGCTATCATTTTTTACACTTGAGCAGGCACATACATACAAATTTATGCACTGGTTTTAGATGGAACAATAGTTCTCTGTTGCTCCAAATTATGTTTTCCATTGGGTGAAGTTCTAAAATTTGCCTGAAACAAATTGTGTGGAGTTCTTTCTTTCTTATTTTTATGATTTTATTATGTAAGTACTCTGCACCTTTGGTGTAGAGGCTGTTGTAAATATGTGTTGTAGTGCAGATGAGGAACTTCTCCAATTTCATTAACAAGTAGCAAGATCTGTGCATATACCTCACATAGAGAATGTTTTAGAAATATACCCTATTATGTCTAGTTAGGTCAACCTTGTGTCATTATTTCATATTAGTGTATATGACAGGATTGGCATACCCAGAAAAGATGCATCAGAACCATTACGTGTCAGCTAAGAAAATGAAAAAAATGAATTCTATATTTTGAAAACTAGGTTAATATCATGTCCTTCAGTATTTTAAGGAGAAAAGGTTATATTGGTACCAAAAAGAATGTGTATTGTTTTAAGGTTTAAGGAAGTACTTCCAATGAAGGTCTTGTAAAACAAGATTAGAAAAAAAAAAAAAAAAGATCTTCTGAGTGCATATCTAAGTAACAGATGATAGGGAAATGAGAATGAAAATCTGCTGTACCAAAAGAAAGAAGTATTGCTTAAACGCTTTGTTTTAGGACACATATTATAAAAGATTGACATTTTTTTTTCGCAAGGAAACATTTTGAAATCAATCAGGATTTCACAAAATATTTATTTCAGGTCCTACACTATCAGTGGAAAGACTTCTGCTGTATAGGGCTACACTGATTTCACTTAAGCATTAAGCATAAGTTAAAAATGAATGAAACATAAGTGAAGAACAAATGGAAGCTACTCGTTTGGGGCAGATCTCATAATTTTCACAGAATCCCAGACATACAGGGTGAGAAGAAAACCCAAAACATCTTCAGCCAACCTTTGTACTAAAAATTGAATAACTATATATAGCTTATCACTTGGGTATGATTGTTTGCCCTGTCTCCAAAAAACCAGAAAGAAATACTATTTACAAGAAATATAAATTGACTGCCTTTATCCTTCCTCTCCTGACCACAGAAAACAACCAATTGTCATTTTTACAATGAATCCCAGAAGAGGTGGTATTTTATTCCATGTATGAGCTTCTACAATTATGTACTGACAGGAGATTCTTGGTTTTCATCTTTTAGTTTGTCCCTCACTTCCTACCTTTTTATCCTTGTCTGATGGATTGACCCTGACTGGATACCAGGTGCCCACCGAGATACTCTATCACTCCCCTCCTCAGCAGAACAGAGGAGAGAATATAAGATGGAAAAACCCTCATGAATCAAGAGAAAGACAATTTAATAAAGAGAATGTAAAAGTCACATGTGGAAAGAAAGGAAAACAAAATATTTTATTCTCTACTTTCTGTCAGCAGGTGATATCTGGCCACTTCCTGGGAAATAGGGCTACGCATAGCGGTTGCTCCAGAAGACAAATGTAAGTAATGAATGTCACCTCTTCATTCTCCTTTCTCTTAGCTTTTATTGCTGGGCAGATACCATATGGTACAGAATACCCCTTTAGTCAGTTTAGGTCAGCTGACCTGGCTGTGCTCCTTCCCAAGATCTTGCCCATCCTCAGCCTACTGGTATGCTATTAGCACTTTTCAAGCAACCAGTATGAAGCACAGCACTATGAGGGCTGCTATGGGGAAAATTAATTCCATCTCAGCCAGACCCAATATACTTTATAAAGAAAACAACTTCAAACCTAGCCACAAAAAAAAAAAAAAAAAAAAAAACCAAAAAAAAAAACCCTTCAAATAGGATTCCCCAAGGTATGACACTAGGGGAAAAATTAAGGACTCAAGATAACTTTGTGCACAGTGTCCTTAATCTTGTAATTTTGATACCTGAGCTGTAATTTTTTTGTCTTTCTAAAGTTTTATGTTGCTAGAGAAGATGCACTTTGGGCCATCTCCTCTATGTGTCATTCCCAGTACTTTTACTGTGTGGCTCCTGCCTGGTGTCTCCTGTTTAAGAGGAGGAGAAGGCTTAGAAATGGTCTGAGATTCAGAAAGGTTTATGACTTCTAACAGTTTCTGTGTTCAAACAGCGGATTTGACTGCCTACCAATGCCTTTTGTTGTGGAGGAAATAATATCGCAATGTGATATAAAGGTAGCTCTCAGGGTCAGAACCTCTTCTTGTGTGAATTCTCACATCTCCATCATCTTTCACTAAGCAGCTAAAAAGTATCTGTGCTGAGAATCAGGCTCCCCATCTCTAGATTACTTCATAATAATATCCTATCAAGGAGATATAAGAGGAATCAGAAAAGCTCATCAAAATGTTCAATGACATGGCAGCAGATTTATGGGGAAATAGATGTCATTATAAAGAAGAAGAAGGAAAAAAATTGAAAGGTCATATTCACTAGTAACAAAAGAAGACCTGAAGAAGATACAGAAGATACAAATATTACAGATCTATCAGCACTTTGGAGTTTTGTTGTTAGGAGAGAGGGAGTTTTTTTGAGGGCATTTAATTAAAATGAGGTACTGATTCTCTTTATTTTTACATTTTCAATCTTTTTATTATCATAGCAATAAGTCTTCAACTGCTTCCTTAAGCATTAACAGCTGATTTATTTAATAAAACTGAGGACTGAGCATCACTAGTAATACTGCTTCCAATGGAATGCTCTCATGCTGTGATTGGTGAAGTGCTAAGTAATTTACTTTTAATGCTAGCACATACCACTTAGCACTATATTTAACTGAATGATGAAAATCACTCATTTTTCATCCCCTTGCTTAACTGGTGCTCACTATAATCTATCTACTGTACTATGAGCCTAGCACCAGATATATTCTAATAGACCTTGCTCTCCAATCTACAACATACATTTTAATTTTTAATTCATACTTATGTCTTTATCTTTTAATAGAACAGAACTACAGATGGGGAGTATGCTTTAGATAATAAGAGCACAGTAGGTACCCAGGGAAACTACACTACTAAAAGGATTCTTTATTTACACTTTTCAGTAATGACTGCGTATATATAGCTACACGGGAGAAAATTGCTGCAAAGGAGTGCTGCATAGACAGGCAATTACTATCCAACTATAACTAAGCATTATGGATGATGTTGCTGAGAAGAGAACTTCAGAAAACACATTCAAAGCCAATGCCATCCAGTGTATGTTGACCAACAACCAGGAGAACTCATAGGATGCAAGTAAACAAAATTAATAAAGTCAATATTAATTATTATAAATAATATAGTTTAAATTAATTTTTATATATGTTGTTTAAACATTAATCATAGACAAAATTAATTGTCAATATTTTATATGTCCTAAATAGGTAGGATTCTACAGTTTCAACAAAAATGTAAGGTAAATTTACTTAATATTTAAGCATCCTTTAAATTTAGTGTTTTCAAGAATATGTGATGTTGAATAATTGAACATCCCAGGTAAGATGGTAGTCAGTGGAGACATGCCAGTGTAATTGGGGAAGTAAAAGTGGTCGGTCAAGTCCTTCATCCTGAACGAAGCCCCAGGACCGCATCCACCTTTATTAAAAACATCAGCACAGCTCTGTCAGAGCTGAAGGTGTGATGGTTCCGCATGTAAAGTCAGTCTTAACATCAGACTAAAAAACAGAGTTGAAATCTCACAGAAACAGACTAGGATAACTCAGTGGTGGAAAAACTCAGGGTATAATATTGCCCAAGGGGATTTTTAACATTACATTCAGTCATGTTCAAAGATAAAACTAAGACCAAGAGGATTCTGCCCACAGCATTCTGTCTTCTTGGTACCATCACCCAGAAACTGCATCAAGTTACAGATCACCTTAACTTATAGCAAAGGATAGTCAGATACACAAGCAATCCTCCACAGTGAAGCCCAAATGGTCTCCACTTCACTGTTTATGTAATTCACTCTTTGTGGTGTAACTGGCGTTACCCCAGCATCTGGGGTGATTCATGAGAAGCACAACTCTACTCAGATAGAAAAAAATCCACAGAAAATTCTGGGACTGGACGGTTTCTCTTCAGTTGGTTTGTTTTTCAAAATTATGTACAATAATTTAAAGTGTCAACAGGCAAGCAAGACATTAAAAAGGCAAATTTATTCCTGTTACAACAGAGAGAAGTCATTCAAATAATATCTGAGGCAACAGAACCCACAAAAATCACATCACATCTTGCAGATATTCAGATTTTTAACAGCATTTCTGTCTGGGATTAACTCATAAAAGCACACATATGTATATGCACACAAATCTATTAAAACAAGACCAAAAAGCAAAAAACAAATTGTTACCTTGCAAACCCAAAGAAAAACTGCTTTCATGAGTGACATTTAAATCTCCAGGTTACATGTCATGTAATGATTATTCAGATGGATGAAAACCATAGATTTAAGTACCAAAATTAATCAACAATGTTCAAGACATTGGGAAAGATCTTGCAAAGGTAAATGCAACTAAAAATGTTTTGCCATTCCAGTGTGAACACAGGGACACCAGAAATCATCCATGTTAAAAAAATGTCAGATTACTATGTTAATGGATTACAGTGTTCTACTTGAATGATTCAAAATAGAAGGACAATAAGACTCCTCTTTTCCATCTGCATTTTTAGGACAAAAAAAGGATCCTACTACAGGGAAGACCAAGAGTCAGGGCGCTGGCAGTCTGCCCTTCTTTTCTACGTTTGCTTCTGACTTCGGTGGCATTGGACAAATGACTTCACCTTTCTTGCCTTTGTTCACTTTCCCAATTTATCCTTCTGTTGTCTCTTATAGTCCTTGACTTTGGGGCATGGGCTTAATTTCTGATGTATTTGTATGAAGCCAAATACAATAGGCACTAAGTGCTTCAAACTAATAAGCATTAATTTAACACCAATAAGAAAGCATGAGGGTAACCTCCAGGATGCTTTAAGCTGCTATAGCTCCTATGGAAGCAGGTCTGATCAATGTTAAGACCCCAGCAAAATGACCTTCTCTGGGATCTTGTAAATTTTGCAGCTTGTGGGGGCTTGGCTACATAACTGGTGGCACGAAGCCATCATTGTTCCTCTTCTGAGCATCTTTGCAGCCTTGCAATTACAATAGTGTTGTGCTTTGAAATATTACTGAAAACACTGTCAACATTTTAGTCATGAAATTTGAAAGACAAATCAGCAACGTTTTCACTGCCACCACCACCATTAGTGGGTACAAGCAAATCTGCAAAATCAGGAGCAAACAAACCTGAGAAATCTAGGAATTTCCCACTATTTTCAAGGGAAAAAAACCATCATTAGAAGAAGTTGTATTTGCATGATCCAATCTATTATATGATCCAGTAAGCTCACCATACTGAGAAGCTTGTTGAAGCCACAGAAGGATTAGGAACAGACCATTTGTAAGACAACACTGTACCCACAGAGGTGTGGACTTCAGAACCATAAATCCTATCAGACAGTAACCATACTTTGGATGTGGATCAGGATGTAAACAACTCTGTGGACTGTGCATTACTGCAGGAATTAGCTCTTGTTGGAGACAATGTGATTTCCTGAAGATTAGAAAAAACAATGTAGAGAAAGATACGATGTAAATAAATAAACAGGTGACAGTGTACCAATGACCTCCCTCCCCTAAAAAGGGCAATACAGAAGCAAGAGCCCATACAGTAAATACATGAATTTTCATTTGAAAACCTGTCTTGTGTGTTCATGTGAACTTTCCAAGGTTCTCTGTCAGCAGAAAAGATTTCTGTGGACTTAAAATTAACACAAGGTGCTTTTAACTGAACTTTGTTCCTCAGACAGCATCAGAAAACTGAAAACAATAGGACTCAGCTAAGTGCTGTGATCCAGTGAGGCCAGATTTGGCACGAAGTCCCTGTATAAGGAAAGAGATAAAACTGGTATCTTGCAATTACAGTGGTGTCTAAGAACACCCAGTATGTTCCATAATTCTCTGTCATCGAACACCCTGATATAGATCAGCAGCAACTTCATTACCAACTTGATGTGCATGGGTATGTTTCATTCTGCATGCACTTCTGTAGGTGCTGGAATGAGTCCAGTGGCTCTCAGTACATGATGAAAAACAGTGCAAGTCTGAGAGATTAGGACTTTCACACTCAGACTAATATATGTGGACATGCCTATTATATATAAAGTAGCTGATGTAAGCCTGCCCTCAGCATACTTTAAATGCCAATCCTTGCTCAAAATAGATCACTCTGTATTGCGTTACTGTACTGAGTATCTGAACAGAAAGCATGACAGCATTTGGGTAAATGACAGCTCTTCAGCCTTCAGGAATCTTGCAACAGACCTATGAAACTACCCAAGGATGGCAACCCACTGGAAAACACAAATGTGAAATTTCAGGCCTAACTAATCACACCTTAGACTTTCCAAAATAAACTGTTTTCAAATTATCTCATTTCCTCTACTTCCACGTTTTTATGCTTAGGTATCAGCATTATTTTTCAGCTAGGTACAGAAACTGGAAATAATACCTTTCCACTTTGTGATACTCTTCCTCTCTCTTAGCTTGATAGACGAAGATTTATGCAGTACGCTGCCCATTTTGCATATGCGCTCCTGGGCTGTGCTGATTTCATTACACAGAAGACTTTCTCCAGTAAAATCACCAAATGCCTGAAAAACAGAACAGACAAACCCAACATACTATTATAGTAGCGTTCAGTGAAATATCAGTGGGAACATAGATGACTTTGACGACACTTCCCCACCCCTCTCTTCTTGCTTTCAAAATATTGCCACTTAGAAGCTTTTGTGTATGTGAAATTTTATCCTGTCATACTAATAACCCAGCTTTACAGCAGTTTACAGTTTAGCTTTCATGGTTCAGTTCCACTTCTAAGCTTCTAACAATTTTTCTAACAGTTCTGCCAAAATATTATAAAGTAAAAGTTACTGTAAATGTATTCACTAATACAAATAGAGCAGTGAGATTAACAATTTAAACACATGTGATATGTGAATTCAGCTAATTTTTCTCACTCTAAACGCTTTAGTAAAGTAGTGGAATGGGGATTTTTACGCCTGATGCTTTTAATATTTTCTTCTTATGATGTTCTTGACACATGCAGAAGATTTGAGTGAATAAAGAATAGACCTTCAAAAAAGAAAATCATGGCCATGAGGAGGAAATGATGTTATAGAACTGGAAACCGGTTAGCCAAGACATTGCACCAGATTCAGCTCAGTTCATTAGTAGTTACCACATGTCAAGTCAGATCCTCAGCTTGTGTCATGTGGGTGGCATTTGGCACAAAAGTGTCCTGGTTCCAACTGTTTTCACTTTCTGAAGTGCCCAGTATAAGAGAAATTTTGCTTAGATGACTGGAAGCAGAAATCACATTTCAGATGCTGAGAAGTAACAGAGCCTCAGCTCTGTCTAGCTGCTGTTATGCAAATTCTAGCGTGAAAAAAAGCAGATTGCTCCAGTAATACTGTAAATGTTTTAATGAATTTTGCTATTCTTAACCGGATTTAGCTCAGCCGTAATCAATTATACAAACACTTACTTATGTATGGGAATATTCTCACATTTCTATTGAATTTTGGTGTACTTTTATAGTCTGATGAAACATGTAAAATCTTTGTTGTACTTCTGGATTTGATATCCTGTGAAGCTGGGAAATGTGTTACCTCTGGAAGAGGGGATACAGGCAATGAAAGGGATATTCCCTACTTCACATAAAAAACTGTGACTGAACACTGGAGTAGTCTTGTGCATTTTACATCCTTGTCAAGTTTCTTCATACCAGGCTACTCTTTCTTCTTAGGTGGGTACCACTTACACAGAACACCTACTACTTTTCAGTTTTATTCTTTTACACTAAGAGATAGCCCAGTCTTAGACTGTCCTAAACTGTTTCTCTCATCTCTCATCAAACAACCTTCAGGGGAGGTCAAACAGAGATACAACATCATGGCAGGGCTTCATAGCAACACTTTTGTGATATACAAAGTCAACAAAACAGAAGACAAAAAGGGGGGCTAATAGTGAGTTATCAGAAATAGCAACATTTTTCTTGTTGCAATAACCTGAGAAAAAAATGTGGAAATATTGTCAGACTATATCTGTATATTTAACCATAAATCCCTAGATGTTGGAGCACTAATTTCATAGAATCATATAGTCATTTAGGTTGGAAAAGCCCTTGAAGATCATTGAGTAATACCATTAACCTAGCACTACCAAGTCCACCACTAAACCATCTCCTTAAGTGCCACATCTACACATCTTTTAAGTAACTCCAGGAATGGCAACTCCACCACTTCCCTGGGCAGCCTGTTCCAATGCTTAACAACCCTTTTTGTGAAGAGATTTTTCCTAATATCCAATCTAAACTTTCCCTGACACAGCTTGATGCCGTTTCACTTGTTACCTGGGAGAAGAGACTAACAGCCACTTCACTACAGCTTGCTTTCAAGTAGTTGCAGAGAGCAGTAAAGTCTTCCCTGGGCCTCATTTTCTCCAGGCTAAACAACAGTTCCCTCAGCTGCTCCTTGTAAGACTTGAGTCTATGCAAAAAAAAGGTTACAGGTTGAGGATCTTTTCCTACCTGGTTGATTCTATGATATGGAAAAGCCTTTCCATCGTTGTTGGTTAATATATACCTAAAGGTCTTTCAAATCCAATAGTTTGCACGCTCAGCATGCCTGACCAAAGCAACAGAAACCCTTTACTACACTTAAGGTACTATTGTTTACTTGTATACTTCAAATTAAAGCTTGTACAGATATGTCAGATTTTTAGACTTCATCAGATGTCATGCAGAGTATTGTTCCTAACTTAAAGTCCAAGTTGTTGTTTCTGAGAGTGACTTACTAGCAGTAACCTTATGGTTAATCAACCATACAGTAAAGTTCATTGTTCAGTTACTGCAGTGTAATTATAAAGTGAGAAAAAATATAATTGATGCATTTTGTCAATCTGTGTAGCTGCAAGGTACTTTTTCAAAGGTTATTTTTTTATTCAGATAAAATAATTTAATGCGGTTTTGGCAATTATCCTTTGACTTCAGAGATTTTACTGCTGATTCAGGTAAAATTATATGATAAATGAATAAAGATTATAAGTGTTTAAGAGTACAAATACCTTCTGCAGCAGTTACTGACTCTGTCTTTGCAGCATAAAATCATTCAGAAATCACTGAAAATACAGCAAATCTATGTGCTTAAAGTGGGCTTGAACTGAAAGGAAAGCATTTCAATACAAGATAGCACTTTAACATGCCCCTTAAATATCAGCACTGGTGTTAATTTTACAGCACAATTATGTGACAACACTTTTTTCATGAACATTGGCTCAGACTGAATGGATGCATTTCCAAAGGGAACTGTTCTAACTCCTCAGGCCCCATGGAATAATAAATGTCCATAAAATATTTGTTGTATCTGTTGGCTAGGTGTGTAACCCTTGCTCCTCACCCCATGTTCTCTGCCAGTAATAAAGAAGCCAGCATGATTTTAAATTGCATATCCATACACAGAACAGTGCTGCAATGTAGATGTTTTAATCATTTTGTGGTTCTCAGAAAGCCTGTGTGTCCTGCTGAAAGCTATTGGTGGATCTGCCTCATCACTTTCCTGATCCTTCTATTGGACCACAGCCTCTACCAGAGACAAGCAGGACGTGGTATCTTGATGGAAATACATTTTCTTCCCCATGACTCTGTTAGTTTCGAGAGAAACTCCTAGAAATCTTCCAGATGGGATTTGGAGAAAACTAGAGAGGGTAGAAATGGCCACATTTTGCAAGGATGCCTCCTACATTTCTATCCTGTTTTGTGCAGCAGCATAGCCTTAACTGTAGTTGACAGTCTTAATAGATTAATAATTAATAGACATGGTTCCCATTTAAGACTATATCCCAATTGACTGAAAAAAATTAAGGACTTAATCTCAGATTTGAAAGAGTCAACAACCAAAACCAAAAGGTATGGAGACATAACTCCTTGTCTAAGACACAGTATGAATGCCCCCTTCATCTATCACAAATTGTTTGGTTTAGCCATCAGAAGGGCAAGGAGCAATAGTCTGTGTCCATTTCAAGACATGATTCACGTTACATGAGAGATGAGCTGGATTGATTTAAAAGAAAAGCGTACAAATGCAAAATTTCTCCAGGAAAACTCTTTTTCCTGTTGTCATTTTTTTCAGTGGGGTAAAAAATGCCTTGTGGACAACTATGTTATTTTTTTAAATAGATTATCTTTAATTAAGTTATAGCACTAAAGGAGAAATATATGCTGGTAAAGATAACTTAAAACATCCTGGTTTACTTCTTCTTTGCAGACCCTCACAAAAGTGCTTTAAG
The DNA here is from genome assembly GCA_032466535.1 of Forpus xanthops. Lineage (NCBI taxonomy): Eukaryota > Metazoa > Chordata > Aves > Psittaciformes > Psittacidae > Forpus > Forpus xanthops. The sequence goes on along the minus strand of JASSUY010031834.1, from coordinate 6,259 downwards.
TTTGCAGGCTTTACTGATTTGGTTGTCTGTGTCCATGGGAATATCTCTTAGCTGACTTGTCATTTATGATTCCCAACTGAATCTCAGTGCATGTTGGGAGAGATCATCTTCACACTGAAAACAGTTGCAAAATATTACTTTTCTTCAGTGGGACAAGATTACATCTCAGAATTAGGTGGGCAGCATGCAGCAAAGCCCATTCAGCCAAGGAGTATGTACATGCATGCATTACTTGTGAGTTGAGTCACTCTTATGAGGGATAAACCTCTGCTGTTAATTCCAACTTTTGGATCTCCAGTAAACTGATTCATAAACTGGCCATGTTTGTGGATGGCTGCTGAAGCCAGTTAATATGGGTTAACTTACACCAAATAATTACCATTGGCCAGCCTCTCCCTAGCCAAGAAGTCATCACCTATTCACCTTGACTGATCCAGTTTATGGTTTGGAAAGGCCAGAGCTCTTCTGCTCCCTCTGCAGAGCCTGGTGAGATGATGAAGCCAGATGGTGATGAAGCCATTAGGTAGTGCTCCAACCTCAGTTACTGAACCAGAGCAATCTGATCTTTTCTCTATAAATCTTTAGTGACCACTGCCCTGAGGCTCTTTATGAAAACAGTATGTAGGGCTTTTGCAGTAAACTTGGCTAATTTATTTCCTTAATGAAGTTAAAGCCAGGAAAAGATGCACTCAGATACATGCATAAACTGCACTGGAGTCAACTGTTTATGCACACACAGGAAAAAAATAGGTACCAATATTCACAGAAACATTGCTTATATAAAAAGAATTCATGGAATTAAGAATAAAACATGAGGCAATTTGTTGATTTGCCCAGGGAATATAAAGAAGCAACAAATGTGTAAATTATTCTAAGGTTGTTTTTTAGTGTCATTATCAGATACAAGAACTGTATGTAAAAGCACGCAGTCCTTCACATGCTGAAAGTATAGTTTGCTCAAACAATTGCAAAATATTCAGTATTCTTAAGATTAAATATCTGAATATTGCTTCTGAAGGAACAGCTGTCAGCTTAAATCTAAAGCTTAGTTTGTTTACTGGCTGTATTTTATATCTGTTAGAAAATGACACCAAATGGCAATAAAATTGTTGTAAGTATTCTATTGGGGAATATAAATGCCCTTTGGTTACAGTGTACATATCTTTATACATAATTCCAGTATATTTTCTCTAGAATTATGTTAAATATGTAAAAAGCCTTTTCTCATAAAGGTAAAAATGCTAGATGTTTCCAAGCTGTAATTTAGCATTAGTGTCAAGTTTGCTTCATAAAATAAGCTACGGTTGCTGTTTCATTCTTTTTAAGTGTCACTCAGTATACCATATCTGATCTTGTATTCAAAATAAACTTATATGATTTTATTCGCTTTTCCAGAAGTGCAAGAGAGTTTAGACATAATTTATAGCATATGGATTGATGTAAATAGCTTAAACTAAGTAATTGGCTAGTCACCTATGCTGTCTTATCCTATTACTACTAGGTACTTTTGAAGTAATTAGGGAAAACAGATCTCTCTTATCCAGTAAGTTTAAATTGGATGAATTCTAGACATTTGTTTAGGTTTACTGAATAGATAAAATCATACCATACAAAAACTTTCTCTACAGCACTGAGGTTTACAAGGCCTATAATAGGAAACTGATTTTTTGCTGAGTTAAGGTGACTTATCTTTGCCCTTTTAATAAGAAATCAACTTCAGTCAGAAAAAGTCAAGATAAAAATCACTGAGTTAGTCTTATCACCACGTAGACAGCAAACACGTGCCACTATCATTAACTTTTCTGTGCATGGATTTCAAATACATTAAAAATGCTAAAACTCAATAATTTCCTGTATATTACAATAACAAAAGATTAATAACTAAGGAAAAGCATGAAAAATGATTTATTTTGGGAAGGTCATTCCTTGGTTAACCAACACTTAAAATGAATACTATAAAGGAGAAATATATTATAGGCAAAAAGGGAAATGGGTTTTACTGCATGTGAATTCTTTGAGTTTTACAATGCTTATGATAAAAGGACTGTACTTACAAGTTTAACCTCTATAATTTTTATGCTTCACATTCAAAAAGAAATCTTTTTTATATAACATTTCTAGGGCAATTTATACGTCACCTTGTACTTAATGTTCCTTTTAAAACAGTTACTTTTGCCTCATGCTTATGAAACCTATAAAACTACCTTTCCTACCAAACATGAAAATCCTAGTCATACCAGTTGGACCCTTAATAGGATTACGATACTTAAAGAAGTAAGTATTTTAAAGAAATGATTGCATAGAGAGACACTTATTCCTGGCTAGTGTGCTTCTGCAGACAGCATTTACAAAGTGGCCTTACATACTGTAAAAAAAAAAATAAATAAAAAAGATAGTGTTATTAAAGTAAGTGCTTTGGCTCTTTGGCTTAAAAGAAGTTGACACTGAAGTGTTTTGCTGAATTAGGGCTGCAAGAAAATCTTGCTTTCACAGAAGTAAAAAAGAGCAGGAAGAGGTTGTGAATGTAATGTAAATTCCTTACAATCATCCAAGGACTTTAAATCGAGATTATGCAAAATTCCTCTTATGCCTGTCAAAGAGCGTCTGCATCTACAGAAACATATCTGAGGTTGAAGTCCCTAGGAAGTGAACACATGAATTTGAGGAAGAATTTGGCCTGGTGATTTAAATACTGTTCTCATATCAGCATGTTTGACAAGATACACTGCCACCCCAATAACCCAAGGCTTGCTAGTCTGCACACACACTTTAGTTGAATGCTAAGATCCTACTGCTCATGCTGGTGGTATGCTTTGAACAATGTCAGTATTTGTACAAGCAAAGTTATTATAATTTCTGTGCAATTTTCTTCCAAATAGCTCATTTTTTCCTATTATTATTTCTGAAGAACATCTGCCAATAGCAGCACCCATCATGCTATGATGGCACAAAACATTCCACATCCAATGGAGAGGTCTTGGTCCCAAATGCGTGTATTAATGAGGCCCCACTGCAGTAATTAGGAATAGGTGTTATGGCTTTTTCAGGTAGGATTCCTGAAAGTCACGGAAATTAGAAAATCAAAGCCTTTTCATTTTGCTGTCTTCAGAGTTATATGCCTTCAGAACTTCTTAATAAAGGTGAACAAAGAAACATAAAGTTACACTGAAATAATTACATTTTCACCCTTGGTAGGTTACTGTAATAAAAAGCATGACTGTTTTGCAGGAAGAAGGTGCATGCAGCCCTCAGTTCCTAGATGCTGTTGAATTGCTCCTTGTATCCTGCAGTTGTACAATAGCACTAACTCACCCAGAAGAGATTAAAAATAAGTGAAAATTGGTTGTTTTCCTCCTTTGTGGAATCTGCAAAGTAGATGTCTATACAAAGGTAGGACTTGTCACAGTTGCCGCAGACCTCCCCAGTTCCTACAGGTCAAATTCCTACAGTCCAAAGAAAACATTTCATCCTGATAACTTATCTCTGATGGGAAGAAAGAGAAAAGGCAACTGAATACACGACTGTCTCTGCCATCACCTCTGCGGCTCCATCACGACTAATGGTGGAGTGAGGAGAGGAATGAAAACCAAAAGGGAAGCCCATTTTGATTCTTCTGGTGAAGTGTTGTACCCATTCTGGTAGGAATGAATGTTTATAAAATTAGATTATGTAAGTAAACTTCTGGAAGAGAGAAGTCTTATTTACACCAAAGGATGTTCCAAAATAAATACGTTGAAACTGACAATGAATATATTGAGGCTGGATAATAAGAGGAGAGTTCTGACCAAATAGACTGGAAGAATCCAGAAAGATCTTTCCACTGAATCACTGGGAATAAAATACCCAAACTAGACTAGGTTTAGGCAAACTAAACTACCAGAACATTTAGGACTAGGCCTAAATATTCAGTCTGAAAATGCTTATACACAGAGTGGTCCACAGAAATAGCAGACTGGACAGATTATCCCAAGAAGACCTTGTAGTCTTCATTTCCTACACCCTTAAAAGCTATATTTCAGGTTACAATGCAACCTTTTAGCAATAAAAAGGTTTTCTAACCCCACTCATGTACCACCACTTGTCTAGGCGGAACAGAGGCAAAACCATCTGTTCCTAAGAGGCAGCCAGAACACCAAGTGCTGAAGCTTAAGTGCATTAGCTCAATGGCAGCAAGATTCTCACTAGTCAATGTACAGTTTTAAATTCATTAACTTATGCAATATTCATAATTTGGAACTGAAGTAGAAAACCCTGACCCATAAAATACACAAATATATAATTACATCCATTATCAACTAAACGTAAGTTCTGTATATAATTTTTATTGCAGCTATTAGTTAAACACATTTCTTACATTAATTATATTTAAATATACATGTTCAAAGTCTGTAAAGCATGCATTGATCCCCTAAATTAGAAGTGGAACTGTCAAGACAATGACAAAAGCCTCAGCCATGTAGATTTTAGGGATAGACTATGTTCTGATCTGGTGCAGAAAACTGTACAGAAGTGGCTTGAGATGTATTGTGCAGTGCTCACCTTGTGGATACTGATCAGAAGATCAGAAGCTGGAAGCTTCTGGGAAGCTCACCTGGGAAGACAAAACTACACTGTATGGAATGTGTTTCTCCTCTCTCACAAATACAGAAGGGATTAATGAACTGAACCAACACACCGGGTTAAGAGCGCCTCAGGTGTTTGAAGCTCATCCTTCCACAGCCTTGTGAAAGCTGAATGAAACCTCCTGACCAAAAAAGGTGAGAACTGAATTGGGGAAAAACAACCTGCAAAGATCTACTGTTTGTAACAGACAGAAAGTAGGAATGGGACTGCACTGTTGACCTCAAACAGGGAAAAAGTGTTCTAGCAAAAATCTAGCCAAATATTTGTATGAAGAGTTTCTTTAACAGACTTAGGCACGGACCTGGATTTGCCAGTTTCTTTGTTTCAATAATTAAGTTCTACTTCATGTAGGCCACATGCCTTCTCTTGTTTTCTTTGGCCACTCTAGTGTCCTCTCGCTGGTGAATCACAAGTTCCTGGAGCAGAAAAGTATGTTTGGATTCCTTAAAGACAGTTTCCTTTAAATTAAATTTTCTTTAAAAAAGCCAAGTAGAGCAAACACATTAAGAATAAATTTTTTTGAATGAAGAAAACAGCCTTAAAACATTAACCAAAGGAGCAGAAGCAACATTCGCCCATACTGGAAAGATGTACTTTAACAGTAACCTTAGAAGTAAGCAGCTGCAAAATTCATTTGCGATGGCAAAAAGACCTCCATTATGATGTTCCCATTTCTTATCTGAGTAGATAAAGTAATATTCTTTCACTCTACTGTCTCTTAGATGCTATTTTTTTTAAAGGTCTCTCAGTACAAGACCAAAAGTCACAAGGAGATGCACTTTAAAGGACTTAAAACAAAAATGACAATGCAATAAACAAAATTGAGCTTATGGAATGAGTAATGGGTAATACTTCTTTTTAATACCGTCCTGTATTGTATTTTAGTGTACATGCTGCTAAAAATCTGACAAGATTCAGGATTCAATCTAAAACTTGCAAGATGCCAGTAAGTAATCTAACTGTGTCTTAGCTCTGTGTATCAGAGGAAAAACTAAATGAATAACCATACCTGTAATACTAGATGCATAATAAATGTGCACAATACTTACACTGTATATTTATATAGAATTCCTTATGCGTTTCTAAACAATATATATTTATAAAATATTTTTATGTGTAGTTTCAATGTTTATCCTACACAATTGCCTTTAAATGGTCCTGCAAACAATGCTAAATTGCACTGCAAATGCATTAACTCATTGATTTTACGCTACTGTTTAGGAGTGAGTTCTTCCTATGGAAGATTTCAGTGTATATATTGTGCAGGGTCAGCAGGCCTATTTTCCTATTTGGACATTGACCTACTTCTGAAGTGCACCTCTTTGCCTTCAAAACCTGTATAAGAGTCTGCTTGCACCTACCTCAACGATAGCCCCATCAGGTAGCCTGAGGAAGCGTCTGTAGAGCACTTGGAAGCCGCTGAGGTGAACAGTGTAGACAGAGATGTGAACAGTGGTGCTACCTCTTGAGGTAGTTGCAGAGTCAGGTATTTCATCCGGATGCTGGGGGTCACAGCTGGAGACACCAGGCTTGCCGGCATGGTCCTTCCAGATGTAATCAGACACTGCCACCTAGTGAGACAGAAGGGGGGGGGGGGGGGGGGGGGGGGGGGGGGGGGGGGGGGGGGGGGGGGGGG